>JAUELU010000031.1:6226276-6248148 GCA_032357145.1 Evasterias troschelii | reverse complement strand
TAAACCCCCCCCCCCCCCCCCCCCCCCATCCGTTCACCTTTTAGGTACACCTCTTCCTCGCAACCCTTCTTTACGCCCGTAAACCTCTTCCGTATACCCAGTCCTTGCACCCCTCCATAAACCCCCTTCAGCACATCACTTCATTAGTATACCGTTATGTTCCAGTTGATATCCCCCTCAAATAATAACTACCAACACCGCGTTTACACTAGATCCAGAAAGGTGGATTGAGATCCGGCATTTTAGTGTTGCAGAATAGTTGCGGCCGGACCACAAGGTCCGCGGATTACCACCTCAATCCTCATGTCCCATTATCACCAAAGAGGAAGGATCAACGAGGAGTCCCGGAGTGTGTGGTCTTCATTTAATGGCCATATTATTACTTCAATGCGATTGATGCTACTTAATGTCTGTCACTTTAACACGTTAACACCTAATGGGGGGTCGACTGGGCGGGAGGAGGAAGGGAACATTGAGTGTGAGGTGAACGGGGTTATGTTGGTTCAATGGTTGCACCCGTGGAGCTCAGCTCTTTTTGTATACTGCTTAACAAATTTCTTTGCTAAGCAAAAAATGAGTGGGCACCAGTAACAACAACTCAAACTTATCTTAATTTTGGCTGGTAACCTGTTTCTGCTAAGCAATACTTTTCTGTGCTTAGCAAGTTGTTGTGCTTACAGGCTTTATGAAATTGGGCACAGCTCTGTATAGACTCTGGAGGTTTTTGGATGGAGCATGCATGATGATGAATTGGTCAACTATAAATAGATTGGTCTGTTTGTCATCTAAGATCATTTCACACAAGAGAAAATACCTAGTACTTCAAATACCTTAATATTCCCCGATCTGGGATATCAATACCCTCATCGGTTGTGAGTTTTAAATCACGGTAGATTTATATCCGAATCGGGTTGGTTATTAGTGACACAACTCTGTGAGAGAGGTAACGCGGAGCAGACACATCCACTTTCATTTGAGTGTGTCCCGATTTGAGGCCTTATATCCCCATTGGGAGAGTTTCCCTCCCCAGTTGGGAGAAAAGAATAAAGGTAAGAACAGCCATGGAAAGATTGAGCAGTACATACTTGAATTGGAGATATTGTTGGCGCCAAAGAGTTCCCGTTTAGGGACCAGGTTTCCAATCGGGAACAGTTTTCCTTTTGGATCAGTTCAGTTGACAGCTCTTCGAGCAGACTTGTATATCCCGTTTGGTCATAATCAAGACGTCAATCACTTTCTAAGCTTCTTAAGTCAGGCTCACCGGGTCACGGTTTCCTGCAGTCAGTCAGGGTCCTATACTGTCAGAGGTGAGATCCGCTCCAATTCAGAATATTTAATGAACTATAATGTACATTGTCAACTTTTTAGTAGTGGAGGTATTTAGTGTTTTATTTGAAGTACCTGATGATTGGTTTTGGGGGAGAATTATGTAAGGGCGATGACCAAAATGCAAAACAATATTTTATCACGAGTTGGAGGTTGATAATTCTACGGATGGTCGCTCTAGATCACCCAAGTTTTGTTGAGATGTCCCCCTATACCCTCAGTTTGGCCTGCTCCCTGTATAGGTAAAACACAGCATTGTTTTGACGCCATGGGCCATGCTGTTCCTGCTATCCTGTTATGTGGAAACGGAGCAAGATCTCTCCAGCTGTAACATTTCTATTACTTCCTCCAACGTACAAATGAATCTGTAAAATCCATTTGAAGAACTTTTCGTCCCGCCTAAATCAGGTTGGAACCCACGGACGTTCCCCCCTAGCAACCGATCCGAAACGGTAACGGTCGTCTGACGGTTGACGAAAGCAGTGGAAACATAATAACGACGAATCAATTATCGCACTTGTTACATGAAAATGTCTACACGTATCGTCTACGTCACCTCAGTAACATCGAGTTAGGAGGGGGGGGGGGTTGTAAAATCATCGATAGGTTCATGTTATCGGTAACATCGCTAACATCGCTCGACAGTCACCGAAGGAAGGAAGGAAAGGAGCACAACTTGAGGAAAGGGTTAATTTAAGTTGGATTTATAGCAATAACAATCTACAATCTCCTATCTACAAAGATATTTGTATATAGCTGCAAGGTACAAACGAACACATTGCAGACATGACTGCATTTAATCACATAGTTGCCATTTTTAAGCCGCATTCGATGCAAAGAAATCGTGCATGTGTTTGTTTTTGTTGTGATCAAATAAAGCATTTTCAAAACGAAAACAGTTCAAGAGAGGTTCATAAAACTGCTCTGTTAAATTCCTAATATGGGATGGAAGGAATTCCACCGAAATGTCATGATTTATTAACATGTATATCGTAGTTCATACTCGAAGCATGGTTTGATTTCCTTAGGGAGTCAAGACCCATGTGCTAAACAGCGTTGACAAGTTAGAGTTATTTGCGAGACGCTTATTTTTTTCTTTTGAGCGGGAAAAGAATGTGAGCTTGGGGAGCCGTTGAAAAAATTAGAACCCCAGGAGAAAAAATATCAAATCTTACTGAAGTAACACCTCCGTTTATCATCCTAGGATTAAACCGTGCTTGTGATAAACCGGGCGGATTTAGGCGGCGCCTCGGTGATAAATTCATAACATTTTTCGGTCTTATTTTGTCGTTTGGTATTGGATTATGTGTTTAAAATAGACTAATGATTTTGAGGTGCAAATAATGCATGGAGATGATTCTGTTAATCATCTGCGGCTTTGATAGATTATTGAAGTATAGTTTAGTGAAAGGCATGGTGACTGAGGGTTTATGTCGTCCATCATTGCCAAGTTACAAACAGATGCATTGTTATCGTACATCCATAACACCACGGGTGCCGTCTTGATTGAAACGGCTCGTCACAAGAGGGGGCTACAGCATTTTGTCATAGTTGAAACTGATGTATCAATGACTGAACAAACACAAGGTGGCGTTTGTCATTGAGCATACAAGGCTGTTGTTCAGAATTACATTGGCCGTGACCAGATAGAGTTAGAGTGGCTAGGAATGTGGCTGCTGGTTATGCAATGCACTAGCCATAACATCTACGGAAGCCGTTAATTTAGACATTTCCTTTCTTGTTGGCACTTTAGTATCAGAATGACCTATCGGGATTGAGGTTTGAAATGGGGTCACTCACCAGGCAGGGGAAACAAATCACGAGATGTAGGTCTATGTCATCACAAAGTAATGAAAGTAGGGTTATAGAAAATGAGGGCATTCGTCTGGGTTTTTGGAAAGATACTTGGGGAAGTTCTTGTTTCTATTTTGACAGTGATAACTTTTGTTGTCATTGTTTTATTTTCATAACCCGAAATACACTTTCTTTCAGGTTGACTCAGGAAGTTGTTCTTTGGACTGAGTGTACTTTTTAAAATAGTGAACTTAACTCTGTTCTAATTGACCGCTACAGGTGCTGCCCCAAGTTTTGCCAAAGAACTGAAGGACAGGAGAGTTGCGGAAGGAGGTCGTTTTACGTTATCGTGTATGGCGTCAGGGTACCCCACCCCAAGACTAAGCATGACTAAAGATGACGTCATTATTTCCAAAGGCTTAATCAAGGGTATCAACTATAAAAGTGGGAAAGGGTAAGTATTAAAATAGGAAGGCCATTAATATTGGAGAAGGTTGTCAGCTTTTCATAGTGTAATAGTTTGGCAGAAACTTCTAAATTTGTTTTAGTTTTTTAGAAGTTTAACTTGGCCTATTTTTATTTATTTTGAACTTCTATAATCAATTCTTTGCTGACATTAGGTTCTTACATTGTCAAATACTAATGGAAAACTAAATGTTTTAGTCCTGGAAATGTGGAGGCCACGGAGTCCATGGTCTGTGTTTCCACTGGTCTTGGCCGTGGTACCCCTTTAAAGGTGTTCCATAGACTATAATATTTTCCAATTTGCCCTTTGAGAAATGAAGAAGACCTTACCCTGGTGAAGATGAAATTCCAGCTAGGCCAAGTATTACACTATACCATAGTTATTGAAGATAAGTTTCTTACATTCTTCTTTGTTGGATGACAGGGGTATAAGGTTAAAGTTCAAGAGAATTCAGAAGGCTCTTCATGAGGGAGTTTACGGCTGCATCGCCGATGATGGCGTCCACCCAGCGGTCATAATGAGTTCAAGAATAGGTAAGAAATGCTTTTCAAAAAGTACTCCTTCCTTTAAGGTAGGGTTATAGATTGGTAAATAATCCAAAATGGATGCCATAAAAACATACTTGGTGAAAAGAACTGCAGCTGTTGATAGTATAAATTATTTTGAGATGGGAGTCCCTTCGAAGAGCTGGTGTCCGTACGCGAATGCTGCCGCCAGAGATGCGGCTGGTACCCGCTGTCACCTTGCTAAAACGGATAGAGTCAACTTTCTTGTGAAAATACCCTGACAGTATGTTGCTGTTTTCTCAGCATTCAAGTTGAAACCTTCACACTGACTTTTATTGTATGTTCCTTTATAATTTTGCCTATAAATCAGCATTACGCTGACTAAAACCAATCTATGTCCCTACGTCTTGTTGCATTATTTGTGTTTCTTATACTTGTTCGTTGATCTAGTTTAGTTTTGTCGTTTGTGTCAATAAGTTTTGTCTAGCTTGTGTTGGGTTTGATTGTATTTGATTAGGGTAAATTTTAAGTTGAATACCTCTTTCATCTTGTCAGGCTTCCAACCCTCGTTCTGTAAGAGAAGCATTACATTGTCTATACGCACAGTCAATGAAACCGTCTCATACACTAAGTCAATTCCACGCCGTTTCTTATTAGACTAGATTGCACGAATATCTCCCACGCTCCAAGACGAAGGTGTGTACCTAAGACCGAAGATCAATATTGTCTTAATGCTCCCCGGAGAAACTCCATCTTGACCGCCGGCTGCCCCAGATTCCTGCCGGTGGATCTGCTAATTTCGTCACGTTGAATTCAGCCGATGACAGTGTGTGGTTCACGGGAGTTGATATTGTATGTGATACCGATGTTGATTAAGCTATCACCTTGGTAGTGTTGTATGTATTGCGAGCCAGATATATCAAGTCAAATTAATTGAGAGAATTGTGACGTATGGATACTTTCTGCGATCGTTTGTCTCTGATCAAATTTACCTCAGTGGACAATGAGATGATCCAATGATCAGATTTACTGAATTAAAAGCACATGGTCTTCAGTATTGTACTATCCTCTGTACTCAATTTGATTGATGGGCCTTTATTGTAGAGCAGCCATTTTGTTTTTCTTTCATTCAAAAGGACTGTCACCAAAGCGAGGCTTGAATGGTAAAGTAGTCTGACCTCGTTTTGGTATCATGACCCAAAGGTCCTCTTATTTGTCATTGCAGCCAACAGCCATAGCCGCCAACGGTCATAGCCGTAGCCAAAGTCACTTGATTCGGACGCGGCCATTAATATACCCTATGCATTGGCCACCATATTTGATGTCAACAATGGAATTAACGCGCACGCGGGTATATGTACGTGCTGCGTACGGAATCTCAGCCAATGGTATCTCTTCAAGCGTGCACATCAAAGATGGCGGTCAGTGCAAGGGATCTATTATAGAACCTAACCAGATCTCGTTATCCATCTTGAAATTCTCTTCGGATAAAGAGCTATTTGCACAATTCGTTCTTTGTTGTGTGTTGTCTCATATAAACTTAGTCAGTGTCTTGTAGCAAGGACAGCATTCATCCAAGTCATTTTTGGCCCTTTTAAAGCTCTATGGTTACACTGTTTGCATTGCACCTCATTCCAATTGGTATTTGGATCCGTTAGAGTTGCTGTTTGACCTAAAAGGACGTGCTCTTATACACTGCAGTCTCGTCCCAGACTCTGTAATCCTGTTTTCATTGAGAAAATCCTGTGTAAATTCATAGAGAAATCCAACAGGCAATCACTGTTTACTTTTCAGCCAGTGTCTTATCAGAGTAAACATTGTCACATCAACTGATGAGAAACAGTCAGGACGCCAGACCGCTTATTAATTGTTTTTTGTTTTCGATGTCTGTCTCTTTTTTTATTCTCCGCTCTTCGTATTATTGAAAGCAACTGAACATCTTTGATATTCCTTGAAAATGAAAGGAGGGTTTAGATATTTTTAGCGTCACATCAAAGTACCACCTTAAATTGATAATGTATCGGATTTCCTGTGGAATTATTGTGCCTTGGGTGGTTTCTGTTCCGAAGTTGCAAACAGAAAAGACGAATAAAATAAATAAGGTAAATTTTGTCAATCAAAGATGCCCCTAGGATAAGCACCTACGGGGAAATTTTTCATCTTTAACACAAAAAGTTCTTTTAACAACAAAAAGTACAAAGATGGATTCGAAGGTAATCCTGTTTAAATTTCACAAACAAAAAACACTCTTTAGTCTGGCCTTTGCAGTAATCATTTCGTTCAACATTTTCCCATATTGTAAATTTTGAGTTATTTTTGATTAAATTTGAACCAGGTTACTGTACTTTATGATCGTTAATATTCTTAAGTTAGATAGCTATGCAACTTTGCATGCAGAAATATTAATGAAGTGACGTCACTCCGGACAGTGACTAGCGCAAGATCGTTCTAAGCAAATACGTGTTTCTAGGCAACGCCATGTACGTTAATTGTTGTTTTTGCAGTTTTTATCTTGTTAACGTTACTTCATTTAAAATGCTAGGTATTTGCCCCGGGGTGATTTTTTATTATTTTATTCTACGCGTGAGGAGCTTAACAGCCAAAGTGACAACTGTTATCGTTCTAGCGTTGGTCATCCTTCGAATAAGCAACCCCTTTGTTGAAATGGTACATTCCATTGGTCATCCTATTTTAAGATTTTGGTTGATAAGGCTGTTGTTCATCAGTCATTAGTATTTCATATTGATCGTGTTTATTTATTCAGATGAATAACAATTTCTGCTTATGACAGCCCCTTTTCAAAAGTGGAACATTCCAAGGGTCATCTTTGCTTGTTATAACCATAGAGAACTCTATGTTATAACCATGGTTTTATGAAAACAATCAGTTGGCTTTATTTTTGGACTTTTTTTGATTGAGGTGAGTTTTTTTTGTAGAATTGAAGATTGTATTAAATATAATCGTTCTGTTGGTTACCCTCCGGAGAGTCTTTCAGAACACCCCCAAAGACATAAATGGAGTGTTCCAAGGGGTCGTTAAATGTTGGTAATAACATATCTCTATAATAAGATGCAGTTATCATATTGCCATCAAAAGTTGATTTTCTGAGGTCGATTACGGACCACCAGCTGTCACGGTTTCATCAATTTATCTCGATCGACATACGGGAAGATTTCTGGACTATTTTTAGTCCAGGGTAGATCCCCCACCCCACCCCCCCCCCCCTTCAATCTTAACCTTCACCTACGTCTTGCTTGGTTGATAAAACAGCTGTATTTAATGAACTGGTAAACATATGGCAACCATAGGTCACATGGTGATCATTCCTTGGTTATGCCTTGGGATTCTTGAGTTACGAGAAGAAGATATTTTTTATTATTATTTTTTTTTTACATCATTACGAAGTCTTCCAAATAGAAACGACGAGAATAGTCAAGTACATTCATTAATTTGGAAACTTTTACGTTTCCGGTTTGTCCGTTCCTTTTCCGTGGGGGGAGTCCAACCCCCAACTCTTCCCCCCCCCCCCTCGAAAATGAAAGACACAACAAACCGTGAAGAAATGCTTTAAGAAACAAGATATTAAGAAAGAAAATACAAGCTCTTATAAAACATCAATATTAACAATATTCTTAAACGGGTTTCTTATTTCTTGTTTGCAAAGCACCTCTGCATTTTTACCTCAATAAAACAATTTCTGGAGCAAGGTCGAGAAAAAAAAAATCGGGTTTAAAAATAGGTGTTTTTGGACAATTGTGTGACAGGTTTTATTCTTGAGAAAAAACCCCAGAGTATAGTTGTGTTGCAACAAGATGTTTGATCTTCTTGTTTGTAGGTACTTGAAGATAATCTTTCAAGACCTTGAACATTGCACAATGTTGAGTTTGTGATGTAAGGGAATTCACCCATGTGGAGGGGCGTCCATGGTACTGTCGGTGTCAAATTCCACCATATTATAGGCCTAATGTCATATCTCGAAATAGTCTTGGTGCAAGACGCTTTTGTTCATCATCACGCTACTATCGCGATCACGCAACTGTCGCGATTTAGTCGCGACGTGTATAGTGTTGTTAATGAGTGCATGTAGGTTTTATGGTTTTACTAAACTCAACAAGAACGTCTTGCACCAAGACTAATCTCGAAATAGTCCCGCGTTGATCATATCTGCAATCGGCGTATGACGAACTCACTGCATGCAGCAACACACTGCACACCGTTGTGTATTATCAAAGCGTGATTTCACAATACCCAAACCTCATCATATCGTCCAAATCTCGTCCCAGTCAATAAAGTAGCTTGGACGACAAACATCTGATGGATTCCCAAAAGCTGTAGTATGGTCACCAAGCTACGTGGACTATGCAACCCTTGCAGCGTGTGTCTACCTATTGTAGACCACGAAGACAGTATTACCCAATCGTTGTATGTCGACGGGCTATATAAGAAACCAAGGTAAATACTGAACATCAAACACAAGGAACCGTTCGGCTGATAGCTCCCACATCTCTTACAAGTCTCCAAGCAAGGCTACAAACAAGCTCAGTCAACTCTCCAGCCAATCAAATTTTTTTTTTTGGAGCAGAGGGTTTGAGACGATAATCTTTTTTCATTTTATTCAGAGAGATGCACAAGTTTGATTTGGCTCGTCTTGATTAAAACCACAGACCAAGATTAAAACCATCTTGGGGAGGACAATTCTGTAATCTGTAATCTGAGAGAGAATCTGTCCTCAGACAGCAATTACGGTAATATTCCATACTTGGGTTCGTCATTTTTTTCCCTCCATCTTTCATTTGGAGAAATGTTGGTAAAGCTCTGTCAGAAAGAGAAAGTGACGCTGCTGGGGTTTGATGGTGAAGCGGTGACCCCGGTAGGCCTACATTGATGTATTTTGTATGGTACTCAACAAGTACACGCACAGCACCAACACACAAGCGGCATTATTATGACAGCATAATTAGACTGTGATTTATTCATTTCGCTTTTGGACGTGTTGGGAGCGAAGTGAAACATCGAAGCAGTATTGAGAGTCTGGTACCGGATTGTTGCACTTGAACCACTCCATAATATCAACTCATCCCTTATCGTTGAATAAACTGGACTTCGGACTTAAAATCTTCTATACAGGTACGTTATAAGAAAATACTCACTGGTGCTCAACAACCGCCTGGTGTTAGTACCACTGAACGCCAACACGCACACGTCAAATCACCTCCATGGTTAATGAGTGTTTGGGCGTAATATTTAGCTGAAGCACTCGAGACAGACATAGCTAGGGTGTTTTTTCGCAGCTGTGTCCACCCAGACAGAGACTGTAAGAGCCAGGGGACGACACTTCAATATCCTGCTGAAGATTTGTCTTTTCAATTTGGCAGCTCGGTGTCTTTTTCATATAAGTTGATTGCAAAGAACCACGAGATCGGCCCAAGGATTTCATGCAACAGGACTTGGCGATTCTAGCAGAGTTCATACTTGTGTACTTTGAAGTCACTCTGAGTTCTACCTTTTGAGATTACGGAGCTTGCTTTATTTTGTTACCTGTCGTGTGTGGAGGACGGACCGTCAAAATGGCGAAGTATGAAAATGTTGAGAAGGAGGAAGAGATAGCCTTGATGTACCCCAAGAAGACCAAGTTTGACACACTAATCTCGTGCCTTGTCAAGACTATCATCGTCGTCTTCATCATTGCTGGAATCATCTTCCTGATTGTGACTGTGTCGACTGACTGGACGGTCAACGTTGTGGGAGGAAATCAAGGTAGGGTCATCGATTGGAAAGGGGGGTCGAGCTTGAGTGGTGGAGGAACTTGGGTTGATGGTGGGCTTACAAGCTTGGGGAACTACAAAACAAGAGGGTTGGTGAGTCTTGAGGGGATATTTTGAGGATAGATGGCGAAGAAAATAAATCAGATTTCAAATTGCTGTGTCATGCAACAAGCAATGGGAGAAGCAAAGTGGAATTGCAATTAGAACTGTAAAATATTGGGTTTGGATGGGGTCAGAGACTCGGTAATGTTGTTTCACACGTAATTATTAATGTAATTTGGGCATAAAAAACAGTGTGTTATTCCCTACTCTAAACATGCAATGCTACACCAAAAATGAAAGTGTGGTTATAACATTGTGTTGGCCATGGTGAGAAAATAAATGTCGGCCTCTCCAGTTTTTTTATGTCCGGGTCTTTGAATGGGACAAAAGATCTTTTCACTTTTACCATGAAGC
This sequence comes from Evasterias troschelii, assembly GCA_032357145.1. NCBI lineage: Eukaryota > Metazoa > Echinodermata > Asteroidea > Forcipulatida > Asteriidae > Evasterias > Evasterias troschelii. Next base: position 6,237,835 of record JAUELU010000031.1, on the reverse strand, counting down.
ATGGCTCTTTCCTAGTTCATTTTTTACCCCACTGTTAAAGTTGAGAAAGAATGTGTGTTTTAAGGAATGTGCCATGAAGGAACAACATGCCGTGAGCAGAGAAACGGTTGATTCCAGAAACGTGATCTTAAATAAGTGTGTTAGTTCACCCTGAGCATAGTTATTACAAACATACCTCACATGCCTGTAACTTTTAACACCAGCCCCAGCGCGCCACAGGTTAAGGTATTCTATTCTCTAGTGTGTACGAAACCAGTATTCAGACTCTGTTTTGGGTTTGTTTTTTTTTCAAGCGGAGAGCAGTGTTTTCTTGGGGTGAAGGGGGCATTTTACTCTTTGAAATTTTCCAGACATGGTTTCTATGACAATGTTTAAGTCTACTGTGTATGAATATCCCTGCATAGCTAGGCGTTCATGGAGATTTATAACAAAAGAGCTGTCCCACACACGTTGGGTTCCCACAATCATGTTCTGTATATCACTGGATTTGTGTAAAGCTCCCATGCCATTGAGCAAGAGCTTATATAATGTAAATATTACAAACAAGCTTTTAATATCAATGCAGTGTAGGGACACAGTCAGGCACAGCAGGAGTCTACTGATGTTATCCAAACATGGCTGTCAGCTAGTCTATAAAACACCTTGTTCACACCTTTTTTGAGAGAAAAAAAATATGTTGATTAAAGAGGGGAATCGGGGTCTTCGACGGCCAGCCCTTTATAAAGTCTCTAAACCAGGGTCTTCAACCTGGATTTACTTTGCAAAATAATCTGTTTTGAATGCAGATGTACGCGGAATTAAATCGGTAATGAGGGGACTAAGGGATATATTTTTGGAGGATACATGACGTCATGAAGTCACCTTTGACCGTGGGGAATGAAAGACACAGTCAATATTATTGATTTCTTTTACGATAGATGAAAGATGAGGTGATGGTGGGATGATGAGAAATTACTTACACCTCAAAAGGTGCGCAAAAAGGGATGAGTGGAATGTCCTAGGTTAGCATCCCGACAATATCCAAACAGGGTTTATGGCTTCGCCTGCTTCTAACTCATTTATTGGGATTTTTAACTGAATGTTCATGAGATGTTTTGTGAAACCAAACTGAGGGCTGAAGGGGGAATTAGTCAGATCCCATCATAAGAATCAGTATTCATTATTGTAGATTCACCCAGGGTACAAGGCAGATTGGGCAGCTAGTGTTGGAATACAAACGTTTAAGGATTAAAACAGACTTGCAAATCAATGAAGCGCCAGAACACTATTCCACGAGTCAAACCACATTAATGGACATAATTATTTAATAGCTACCAGTGTGTTGGAATATAAAGGTTTAATGATTTATTATGGACTTGCAATTCAATGAAAGGCAGAACATTATTCCATGAATCGAACCACATTAATATCTGGGCATTGAGCAGCACATCTTCACTGACATCATCACATCCGCCTCGCATCTTCCTCTCCAAAACCGTCTTATATAAGCTGCCAGTCATTTTTTCCCCCTGGAGAGGAAATTGTTCTATTCATGTGAGGTCTTTGTGCGTGGAACCTCCGTGGGATCGAAGTCTTCCCCAACCCTCCCCAGAAAGAGGAGAGAGACTTCACCAAGGGCCAGACTTTACAGGGAAACCCCTCACTATATACCTCGGTTTTTTATATTAAACAGCAATTCCATCGGGCACCTGTCAAAATTTAACACGGGTAGTTGTGGAATTATTGAGTTTTGGTATGCCCTTAATCTTTTTCATAATCAGTCTGTGTGTGCCTTTGAAGGATGACGGTTAGATTTAATGAAATTAATCATTTGCGGTGGAAAATATATTTGGGATTTTTTGTTTAAGGGGGAGTTTAAGTTTGATTCGGATCGCATTAGTTTTATTGATGGAAATTATAAATTGTATTTATATGTTGTTGCCAAAAGTTGAAGACAAATCTAATTTGTTCTTCTTCTTTGCTAGTTTAATTAAGAAAGCGCATCTGCAGAAAGTTTCATCGTGCCTTTTAAAATATAAAGTTCAGCGCTGTCAGAGTCTATCGATCGTCTAGATTTTGAATTCAATATGTTCTGATTAAATTTCAACCCCAGACATATAACAATATAACTTTCCAGAAAGGGTTAATGAATTTTCGATCTTCATACTGAACTCCCCGAAAATGAACCCAAGACCCATTGAATAACCTTATAGATATTTGACTAGACACGGTTGGTTGAATTTGAATATTTGCCGTGCTGATTGCAAGTCCTTCCTGGTCAATGCATCTTCCATGCCGCGATCTTCCCGGTTGTTCCTTAGCAAAGCGTGACGCTGCACTTTCTATGCAGCCCCCCCCCCCCCCCCACTGATCTGAGCAGACATCGCGGGAGGGGGGGGGGGTCGCTCTTAATGAAGTCGATGAGACAACCAATAGGAGGAGTAGCTTGGAGGCATGTGATCACGAGACGGATCTAGACGCTCCACGGTCCATAAACCCTGATCCAGATTCGCTGATAAGCTTAATTTGAAATTCGGGATTGTTTTTACTGGAGAAGTAAAACTTGATGAACTGCGTTTACATGATCCTGGCTGACTGATTGAGAGTGAAGTGCCGTTTATTGTATCCTCTCGAAATGCAAGACTTAGAAAACTATATGTGTCTTCTTTTCTAGCTCTTTTAAGCTTCCAGGTTTTAAGTTTGATACATATTTTGAAAGACGTTTAATCTTTGTATTCTTCGAGATAGTTAGAATAGAATACATTTTTGAATACAAAAATGGAGCACTAATGAGATATTTTTTTGAATGTGTTCATCGTTTGATAACGATCGTTGGTTGTTGGTTTGTTTGGGGTTTTCTTTTTCAAATAGAAGTGAAGGATTGAAACTCATTAAACTCTAATAAAGTGCGTATATCTTGAGGCTGTACTTTGTAGAGAGAGAGAGCAAAGTATTCGACATCTATGATGATCATTGGGATAGCATCCTGCGTCTAAGATGTGGTGAGCAGATGCTGAAGACATAACGTGATTATGTGCAGTTTAATGTGCCTCGCGGGCCCAATATTGCTTATGATTTTTTTTCCACACGTGGTATTTTATTTTACCTGTTTAATGTTCAAATGGTTTCCCCATCTGTAGGCTGTTTAATCAAAATCACTTGTGTTCTGTGTCCTCAAGATTTTGCCTGCTGCCTTTTGTAACCGAGATACTTCGGTTAAGACGTTCAATCCGAGTCAAATTGCTCCCCGTTGTTTATACACGGAGGAGAGTGCATCCCTTTCGGTAACTCTAGCTCCGTCTTTTTTCACAGACGAAGTTCATTCGAGACTGCAATCTTAAAGGAGCAATCCAACGACTTTATAAATAAAACCATTTTTCACGAACACATTCGAATACGAGTATTAAAGGCCTCAGCCTTGAAGCTTTTTCAGGCATAAAGCACACAACTATTTTGTACAACAAGGGTGATGTTTTTTCAATATTTTATTGCAACTTCGACGGCCAGTTGAGCCCAAATTTTCACAGGTTTGTTATTTTGTATGCATAATGTTTGGATAATACTGGTCTTTGACAAATACCAAAATTATACACTGCCTTTAAATGTATCCACTGAGGTTTGTTGCGATTAGTCTGAGGTATCCGTTGTCTCGAGCTCAAAGAACAGCCAGGGCCACTGATGAAAATCCCACCAGTCCGGTCTGAGTTCAGGATTGACCGACTGCGAATTGGAGAAGATTGTCATCGGGGTTTCTCCTACAGCCTGTCGGGGCTAGGGCGAGGTCGACTCTTGTCTGTGGAAGAATATGCTCAAGGAGTTAAGATTTATAGAGCAAAGATTGGAGATGGTTTTCGTGAATGTTTGAAGACAGGTCCAGTCTTAATTTGCGAGGGTTTTGATGAGGGAGTCCCGAGGTAGAGTTACGAACTGTTTAAGGAATGTGTTGGCTGTTTTTTAAGAGTTCATGTTAAATAATTTGTTTGTAGATCTTGTTGGCATTGAATGAAGCTGGTGGATTATTGTGTGCTTAATCTCATTTGGGGGTATTTCTGTGTTTCATGTGTACCGCAGTAGATGGCTTTTGAAGCGTTCCAAAGTCCATGACTGGAGCGAATAACTGGGTTTTTATGGAAGTGGCGTCAGCTACATGTTCTTTGTGAGATTTTGATCTCTGATAAAAATAGAGGGTTTATGTTGTAGAACGAGTTCATGAAAATAGAAACAATTCAATAAAGCAAACAGGACTTGCGTGTGTGTGAATCTAAATGAAAAGAACATCAAGGTTCATGTTGTAGAACTGTTGACTATTGCGCAATTATTGGGAAAAACAGCTCTACATGTGTACACGAACGTTGACAAATTATAAACCGTCATTGATAACTTCGTTTGAGGGCAAAGTTTACTTATCTCGAACTGGACTTCGTTTCTTTATTTATGACCACGCCCACCAATTAGTTTACCGAACCCAATTTAAAGTTGTTATACTATTCAAATTAACTTGATATAAACCGTCTTTCAATGTCTTGTGCCTTTTCTCTTCAGGCGCTCGGCTTGCATCCGCTCGTTCTGTCATCTTAAATTTCGTGTTTTGGGTCAATACAGGGTTTTTTATTACTTCTGGAATATCATAGGGGTAGTGAATAGAGCCGGCTCCAGACTGTTATTAGACTCCTAGCTAACCTTAAGGAAATGACCGCGAACTTAAGGAGAGTTGAACTGGGCCAAAGCATAATAGTGGCGTGACCGGGAATGACCAAAGCAGTGAGAGGAAACGAGGTTGTAATTTAAGTTGAAGAAAAATATGTTCATTGTTTCAGCAGGGGGTTTCAGATAACCTCTTCTTCTTATCCTATGAAACTATGGCCTGAATGTGTCTCTGACTTATTGCGACCTTTTGAAGATTTCTTATCCTGTCAGATCTCAAAATAGGAATTTTGTTTGCAACAGTTAAACTTCCGCCAGGTCAAAGAAACACTACCATGACATTCCTTTATGTATTTTCTTACTTTTGACAGCCTTTCCTTGGCATTTATCTGATCCCACAGACCTGTCGCTATCAATAAAAGCTGGAATTAAACAACCCGTTGCTAACGAAGCATGTATCACCGTCCCCTCTACCTGACCTTTCCCGGTCTGTTATTCCCTCTTTTTTCGGGCCCAGGCTCTGATGGCTCTGAGGTAACACGATCTCCAGCGCTAATCATTGTGTGTAGGTTTCGCCATTCATTAAAAAACCGGCGTACTCAGATTACACCAAATCGGTCAGTAATGATTTGAAATTTATTCGCTTATTGTCCAAACCTAAAAAGAAATGTCGTTAGCTGGGCAGGGTAGGTTGAGTTGATTTGTCCATGTTTGTTTTGTTCTCTTCTCTTAAAAAAAAACGGAAAGGGGGTAAACGAAAAGTTAATGTACTTTCGTTCAACTGCACGAGGAGCTCCTGCCAGAAATGAGACACGTATCCCTGGACTTTAAAGAGATGCGAGATGCATTGTAGCTGTTCTAAATGAAACTTGGGAAATGATAAGAAGGTCTTTGGATGTTCTCCTCGGTCTGTCGTCTTGAATGTCCGCTCCCCTCAGGCTGTTTCCTCCCTTTACTCCTGAAATCTTGGAAGGATATTTGATCCGTCCGTCCATCGCTATGGTTGTCTGTTTGAAAGTTTGTTAGTCTTCAGTGACCTTTTCATGGGCTTGCCCTTCGGGGAAGTTCTGTTGCTTTTATTATTTTAATTGTTAAGTCGAAGTGTTCTATTAATACTCTACCTCGGATTATTTTCAAGAAATATTGTTCGCGCCAGAACCAAATTGAACAGAAAAAATATACAATCCTCCTCAATACTTAATCTTCTTAATCTAAAGCTATCGTTTTATGATCCAACTTTCTCGTCTCCGCATCTGTAATGTTATTAGAACAGCATCGTTTTGTTTATGGTGTTGTTGTTGTTGTCGTCGTCGTCGTCGTCGTCGTCGTTGTCGTCGTCGTTGTTGTTGTTATTGTTGTTGTTGTTGTTGTTGTTGTTGCTGTTGATGTTGTTGTTGTTGTTGCTGTTGCTGTTGCTGTTGATGTTGCTGTTGTTTTGCTGCTGCTTCTGTTTTTGTTGTTTTTGTTTGTTGTTGATGTTGTTTATTTACGTCGAAACACAGTGAAGTGATTTCTGCATAAGTTTCTTCTCAAGGTTATCGGACGATTAAACCATCGCCGGTAATTGCCGTATACAGGGAAAAAACACCTACTTTATATTATGTTCATAAAGCAATTTGTTTGAACCCATGTCTTTGACCAGTCGTAAGTGTTGATACCTTTCTGGATAGTGGATGTATCCGTTTGATTAAACCTCCTGGAGGACGAGCCGTAATTTGATAGTCTTCAAGAGGCCTCTACCTCGTGGATGTCTTTATACCGAGACAGTGATTCTAGTGTATGATTAATCGATCATTTTGTAATGATACTCCTTTTAGCTTTCTTGACCCTGCAACTCATCCGCTAGAGTTTCTCAATGATTGATTCGTTGCAAAACAATAAGTGAAGATAGTATAGAATTAGAAGGAACACAGCAGAGCTAAAGTTAATTGATTTAACACCCAAGCTTTGCTCCTTTTGGAGGTATAATTGCCAAGGCCGAATTGGTTGCATATTTTGAAAAATATGACATTTATTAAAGAAGACACTTATTAAAGATGTAATCACTTATTGTCTTTCGTTGCTCTTAGCCATGGATCGCCCCAGTCTGATCAGAAACTGACCTCATTAACCCCGCGGGGAAATGTCATCCTCCTATCGGCAAATTGTTTTATTTGAAAGAAAAGTATAATTGATCGTTAAGCTAAAGAGTTCCAAGAAAGATGTGAAACTTTAAAGTGAAAGTATGACATTTATGAAAAAGACTTTTAGGGTCAAAATAGACAGAAAATATGTCAGAGTGTTGCAGCAACCGTTTTTTATTTATTGGGTTACTGACTGCAAGTGCAGAAAAATATAAAAATAAAAGATAAAATTGAAGTAATTTTAACGCTTCTTAAATCGTGTGACACCCATCACTTTAAAACCATCTCAGAGATGACTAACGCAAAGATGATGCGGATCGTATGAGATGAATTATCACAGGCACATCTTATCGATTAAGTCGATAGGAAATGTTGACTTAAGAGGAATCGTTGGGAGGTAGACGCACCAAGTCACGAACTAGTCTCCATTCCGGTCACACCTTTCGCTTGCCTATCGATCACGTGATATCACCTCGGGCATTGTTATGCTTACGGCTGATCATTAAGGCTTAATTAATATTTTGGAGGAGCTGGCTCCCGTCTCATCTCAGTACACGTCTTGGTTTCAGGAAGAGGAAATATGTCCGGAGATGATGAAATTGTTGTTTGGAAGTATGTTTTATAAAAGTCTAGCAAACTCTTTCATAAAATTAAAGTCGAAATCGTTAATTGGATTTAGGCAAGTAAAAATTGTTGTTGCTAATTTTATGAGCTCTTCCTACACCTTTGATATTGGAAATTTGTATGGAATTCTTTAAAAGTTGCTATTAATATTTAAAGTCTTTACATCCTTAACAAAAACAAATAATTATTAAAATTATGCATTTTTTACAGAATTAATTTTTTGAGTGATTCTTGGTCAATGTTGCCGTTATTTTATATGAGATGTCTTAATATCTATGTCATAATCTTGCACAGTTGATATCATCACGAGAACGTTGAGTGTCAGGAATTCCTCTTGAAATGAAACGATGTCATCATTAAGCGTCTTGGTTTACTGTTATCTTGCATCTACTGAACCATTAAATCAAACCAACCACCCGGAATTAATACAGACCGAAAAAATTTCCCTAAATCCACGTCAGAAATCCATTAGTATTTTCCACTAAATAATTTTATTGGAAGCATTGTAGTTGCTTTTTGTCAGTGTCCATCCCAACCTTGGTTTTAAAATTTCCCTTTTTCATCTGTCCTTAAAAAACATATGTTGAAAATATTTTTTGCGGCAAACGCAATTAGACGCAAGAAATAGATTAATTCGGGGAACCCCTTTGAGCGAAATCTGTCAATTATTTCGCTCCACTTCTTGAACACACCCCGGGGTTGCGTCGTTTTCTTTAAGACGGTTCTGTTCTGATCTGATGGTGGATTTGAGACTCGGCCTTTTGTGATCACATGAAGCGTAAATCCTGAGAAATTATTACAAAATGAAATTAATGAAAACTTCTTCGTGTAATGTGACTTGTACGCATTTAGGTATAAATATTAAATGTTTTCTAGAATGGAACATAATATTTTCTAATAAATTTGCCAAGTCAGTTTCCCTTGTGGTTTATCACTTCATTATCTTTTTAAAAATATGTTTTACTAGGGGTTATGGAACCGGCTGTTAATTTATGTTAATTTCAGATCAATCTTTTCTCAATATATAAACAAGTATCCAAAACTTGTGTTTTCCATATAATTAATAGTCTCACCCCAAAAGTATATCTACATTTAGACGAAAAAAAATTAATTGAAAGTGCATTCATTTAATCAAAAATTATAATAACATGATATCCACTCAGAATTTTTGTTAACCTGCCAGTAAATTACAGAATTATATGCACGAGGACACCTGTATTTGTTAACCAATATTGCAATATATTTTCATGGTTTTGATAAGCATATCAACCCCAACCCCAACCTCTCAACCCCTCTCATCCTCTCAACCCCCCCCCCCCCCCTAAGGCAAGTGTTATAACAACCTCATTGAACATTATGAAGGACAATTCATCTTAAAGAAGAAGCCTTGGGGCGTGGCGCATGCTCCGGCACCCATCCCCCGGTCTCCTTATAAGATGAGCTCACAGCTCAAGACATGTTTGGATGTTGTCTGAGGCTTCGCTGATGTTCCTCCGGGCTGCAATGAGGACGTGGATGACCGTCTTATATTGTGTAGTTCTTACTCAAAGACACTCGATGACGAAACTACAGATCGCATCTTATGCCTCTGTGTGTATTATTTAATGAGCATCGATCGATGTTTATCTGAGTTTTGAGATTGTGTAACGGAGCAGTCTTTTATTGGATTCGAAAGAAAACTTAAAGAAGAGTTGAACACCTTTAGTTAAAATTAAGTCATCCGGATGAGGTGACAGTTCGAAAGTACACAATCTTGGCGATCTGAGAGGAGCTGAGTTTAACGTCTTAGATACCTTTCTTAACAATATTTGATTGATTCTCGTGTTGCCACTGAAACATCCTGGACATCAAACTGTTTTGAAAATCACCAGTCTATTCGATTTGAACCCCCATCTCGGTTTTATTCACCAATCTGATAAAAAAGTCAATAGATAACAAAATGGCTGCCGAGATAACTTCTTAGATGGGGTTACAGAAAAAGGGGAGGTTTTCTTTAAGTTTCAATCTGCCTCATTTTCCCTGACGAAGTCTCCACTATCATCTTGTGGTGGCTGATGGATGCTGGATGTCTGTATACTAAGTAATAGCAATCGAGTCAAAATATTTATTCAGAATATTTATTGAAGATACAAACTGAATATTATATCGATAGAGGGATGAGTCGTGCCATTTCAAGGCCGCTGTCACAAGAGTCTTGCCAAAAACAATATTTATTTCTCTCCTCCCCTCCTCTTGATCCAAATTAGCCCCGCCCCTCCTACAAATCCTTATACTCGCTGGAGTTAGAAAATATCAAACATAATTTCAGGTTGGAAATTTCAACAAGGTCAATAAGCGCATCAAATGAATTTGATGAAATGTAGAATTCGACGAAGATTTTGCCGATAAGTACACCCAGCGTGATGAAAATCTTCCCCCAAATAATTCAAAATCGGGAAATTCAACCACGCTCCCTCACTACAAAGTAAACCACTTAAATCCTGGTGCTAGAGTTTTGAGAGCTGAGCTTGTACACCACACCATCTTCGCGCCACTTTGTTCTCGACGTGTGAATATTTTGGCTGTTTTTTTCCCGCCAATAACAGGCATGATTTCCCCACCCTCGCTTGACGTAGTGTGGACTAAATTAAATCTGACGCCTCAACAAGGTGTAATCATCCAATCTGAACGGGCCCGATCTCAGAAATATTTGTAGATTTCCACTCGGATGATTTTTAATGCGACTGGTGGATGACTCACGTATTTTTGGCTCGGTTTTGAAATAAGTAAGTGACTAGAAAAATCATGTAGTTTGTTATGCAATCTGGGTAGGTTTGGGAGTGTTTTTTTTTTGGTTTGGGTTGTTTTGGGGGGAGGGGGGTTGCTTCTTGTTGTTGTTTCGTTGTTTGGGTATGTGTTTTTGGTGTTTTTGTTTTCTAAATAATATGCACAACTAGCTAAAAGGGATATCGTTTAGACCTTTACCACAAACCTTGAGTTTTTAGATTGTAATGTTCAAAACCAAAACAGGTTAGATTTAGGACTGGGTGAATTTACTCAAAATGAATGCAGCACCTTCTCTGGTAGGTATTAATACTGATTGTTATTGTTTTTGCTCTGTAGAAATCTGCACTCTGGGTTGTGAACACGGTGAACTGAACGTGAAGCGGTGTGAGTGTAGCTGTGAGACCGGCTGGGAGGGTTTATCATGTAACATCCCTCTGCTGGTGACGGGCCAACCCTGTAACCTAAACTGCGGGGAGCATGGGAGGATGGATCAAGATGAGTAAGTAACAAATTTCAAATCTTTCTTGTGATGAAAATGGCGGCTTGAGTTATGGCTGCGGCTGTTGCTATGGAAGTGGTTGTTGCTATGGTGTTTTGTGCTTCAACACTTGTTCACGTGATAAACAAGCCACAGCCGGAGCCGCTAACTTAGACACGGTCATGGTTTTGAGTGGCACCAGTCTATTTTTGAGGGTTTTTTTTTTGTCAATTTGATAAAATAAGAATATTATGGAAACAATAATAACGTCATGTCTTTCTGAAGTATAGTAGATTGGTTCCTCAGTTACCACTGAAAATCATACACATCAAACTGTTTTGAAAAGCACCAGACTGTTTGATTTGGACACCCATCTCGGTTTTAATCATCAATCTGAAGAAAAACAAGTAAATTAAAAACAAAATGGCTGCCGAGATACTGGTGACGTGAGTCAGTTATTGGAACATCATCTTGTTCAGTGTCCCTCGGGTGACGGGCAATCGTAGTCTACAGTGCCGGGTTATTGACGTGAAATGACCGTCGTATTAATTCCGCTTCATGAAGATGTCTAGATGTGGTGGTTCGTTGCTTACTGATCGAAATGATAAAGGTTCAGTACAGTTCACTCAGATGAATATTGAGTTGATCAACCAAAATCATGGCTTTGGCTCAAGTTCAGGATAATTTACATAATATATGCATATTCATATTTATGTCAATTACGTACATAAGAACTTGTCCGTCTGAATGAAGTTTCAAGACATGAATTAAGAATTGACGAAGTTCCATTATAATGAGTTGGATACACAGAGATGAAGTTTGTGTAGTCTTTGTGCTCCTGTCATAAAAGGAACATTGATGGCAGGCAGACGTTGAGGTCGATTTAAGGTGTAGTAGGGGGTTAAGCTTGGGCGACATTGGGGGGGGGGGGGTTTGTTGTGGCCC
>JAUELU010000031.1:6192388-6202674 GCA_032357145.1 Evasterias troschelii | reverse complement strand
GAGCTTTCTGTGTGACGAAAAGGTCAACTGAAAACTGAAAATCTCTGCTTTGTAGTAGCAGAGATGTGGTACCAGCCTAATTCTCAATGCTTTCGAAGGGTTTCCTGAAAGCACATTTTGTTTGGGAAACAGTTGCTGTGAATAGAATTATAAACCTGGCGCATAAAGCACAAGCTATAGTGATGAAGAAAAATGCGGTGTATCGCCACATAACAGCCGGCTGACATTGATAAATGACGTCACCCAGTCGCGCCTCCCGTCAATGGGACATCGATTTGCATCTCTCCATCTCATTCCCTGACCTTGGAGTCAAATTTGTCAAAAAAGTACAGACTTTATCCCCGGCAATAAAGTTGTATTGCCTGTGATTTGTTGATGGGGGTACGAGGTTAAATGAAGCGTACCGTGGGAAGGGGGAGGCAAGCGCGCGCGCGAGGCGGTTCAGGTTTAACGCCTACGTAGTAATTATGCAAATCAGTTTTCTTTGGGTTGTAATTAACGAAATGACTTGTGGTCTAGACACTGTACAAGGTTTTATCCAACTTACTGATTTTTAACAGTTCAATGTAATTAATCTTTCTTTTTGTTTCAATTGACAAATTTGTTTTGCAAGTAAAATTGTAAAAGAGCATGCAACAGTGGGCCAGTGGCATTTCGATGTGATAATTACACACCCGTTTTAACCTTTCAATAACAACAGAGCAATAAAGTTAAATTCGTTCAAGTTGATCTTTAGAGGTAGGCCTGTGGTGTTAATTGTATTTTTGTTTTAAAGGAGAAAACCCATTTAGTTGATTTTGTTTTTAGTAAAGATTTCACACAACCTGTGGAAATTTTATCAAATTAGATAACCAAGTTTCCGAGAAAACGGAATCATTACGGCTAATGTTTTTCAAGGATTATCTGCACGTTTGATTTAGCTCAATTCAAATAAGAAGAAAGGTGTGTCGATGGTTTTTCTCACGAAGATGTCGGTTCACCAAATTGAAATTTCATGAAAAACTTGTTTTGTCAAGTTATTGGAGATGGAGACAGTAAACTTTGTTTTCCCATTCATATTTAACATGAAGCTAAAACTAGGTCTACCTTTAATTTAAGGCGTGATAGACAGTGTACGTTTCCTTTGTTGGGACTGTTTGTGTATTATTTGTTGTTTATTTGTGATGTTTAATAACAAAAAACTTTGAAAAGTTATAGTCACAAGGGATAGCTGTCACGGCCATTAATAATATATATCTCCTGTGATCTATTTTGAGACAAATTCGTCTATGAAACAAGGTCTTCGACTCCAACAGATGTCATACGAGAGATGGAGTTCTTTCTAACGACGATGCACCTTGAACGCCATCTGACGCTCCACGATGGCGGTGCCCTCGTCGATTTCAACGGCAGGGGCATCGGGTGCAGCTGATACCTCCTGTTCTAACCCTAGCATCCAGTGTGTCGTAATCCACGGACAAAATGAGGAATTGATCAACACTACACAGAGAGAGCCTAGCCAAAATATTAAATTATGGTGTGTAAGTGGCTCGGGGCCAATTAGATTAGCGTTGGATGGGATTTAGATGATGTGGTCGCGACCGGCCGGTGGCGTTATTGCCCGGCAGCGAAGATGTACCACTGATGCCCAATACTCCTGGGTTTTTTTTATTTTTTTTAATACTTCTATGAACCAACCAATGGTAAATGCCTGGATGTCAACGGCTGTTTTATGTCTTGAAAAATAAATCCATAGTTTTGATTTCTTATTTGTTTATTTATAATTTTGTTAGTCATCAACATACTGTAAGTTTTCAATATTGTTTAACATGGAATGCCTAATGACTTTAAAGTATAAATTTACCTTGTTTCAATTCACTGGAGGCAAATGCGATGTGAGGCGATTCCAACGTCTTACCCAAAGCTCGAACATTTAATACAACCCATAATATTCGAACAGTTGTCTGATCGTTGACGGCAACGTATCCTGCAACAGACTGCAACGGTAATTACCAAAACGTAATCACGTGATCCGTAACTTGTCCCGCTCGTTTTTGAGCCAGCAGCTTTGCCCCCCCCCCCCCCCTTTTTCGATTCTTCCTTTTTTTCTTTTTTTTTTCTTCTTTCGGTGGACCAATCGAGCGAAACCAATCTGGCTTGGTGAAATATTCATGCGCGATGCGGACGTGTAGCGAGTATCTTCCGCACAGCAGCGTGTCGACCCCGAAGCCTCATGCCCGGACCTAGTGACGTGTGGACGGCGGAGCTTAATGCGTTAGGATGCGCCAGTGGTTTATTACATGTCAACGTGTTTCTCAAGTCATTTAGGGTGATGTTAAACCGTTAGCTTTCGGCGACATGATGAGGACGGGCAGCAGCCAACCGACTCGCTGAGTGGATGCACGACTCGTAATAATATTAAACATGATGCGGAATTTCTCAGCATCTCCTTTTTTTGTTGTTGCTTAGATCTCGCTGTTTCACATTTCCAGTCTCTATACTTCACGAGATTCTAAAAGGGTGTTGGTTATTTGTTTAAAATTAGATTTGTTTATGCAAGACAAGCCGTCATGTGATTAACTCAAAGCATGGGTGGGGATTTTTGTGTGAGTTTTTATATTTGTTTTCCCCCTCGTCTATTATTGTCCGAAGGTTGAAATACAATTGTTGTTCGGCCACCGTGCTCCACATTCTTTATCATTGAATGTGGACACCTCAGTGACACACTGGTTGCTTCAAAAACATACTGAGACACAATCCTCTGCGCTTGCGCGGGACGCTACTACCGGTGGTGGCGCCCTTCATTAACGAGTTGCCAATATCAGTCGTTACCACGCACCAGAGGCTCAAAGATGCACCATCCTCACGCGGCTTTCTGTGCACGGTGCATTCTTGCTCATTCTTCCCCTTCGTTTCGGTTATAAAACTCAGTATTTTTACCCTCAGACACCAGTCGACGGATACCAGTCAACTGATGGTGCAGAACCATCGTTTAGTCGCCAGGCATCACTTTAACCAGAGCACCTTCTCCATGTTAACTTTAGTATCAGCGTATAACGGCCGTCGGTGAACACCAAGAAGACACAGATGAGTCCTAGTTGAAGTCAGTCAACGACTGTTTGTCAGAGGAGGTAAGCTCACCTAACATTAACAATGACCCACATACTTGTCCGCATAATCCATACATTGTTTGTGTTGGTGCTGCATTTTGATTGAGTTGGAAGTTGGAACTAGGAAGCAGTACATGAACAAAGAACATATATGGTCATGTTGCGCATTTATTCCAGCTGCTGACAATTTCAAGTATTTAAATTATGTAAAACTATCATTAAATGTTGCTATTTGACTCTTTGTTGTTCTGTCTCGGCTTATTAACTAATCTTTTTCATCAATAGGCAACATATATCATTATACATTCACAATTTAATTTCTCTCAGGTCCATTTTAGATAGAGAGACCACCACTTCACAGCTTTAATATCCATTTAACTGTAAATATAAAATTTAGTGTAAATGTTTGTCTACGTGTTCTCTCAAAATGATCAGTTGACTTCACTAATTTTAATCAATATCTACTCGCTGACCCATTGCACCTTCCGGTCTCCTTCACAAAAGTCAGTTTTATTAAAAAAAATATTGTGCTCGTTCGCGGAGACGGTGCCAGCGCTATCAGACTTTAATTTGTTCATGGTGCATAAAATCATGCCCTACTATCAATCCGAATGCTAAAAAGTAATTGTTTTGCCGATATATTTTTTCTCCACAAGTTGAAGTAGTTATTTAATTTGTAACCCGATCGCACTGTTATTCCAAACTTTGTTTTCCAGCTTTTTGTCATTTCAATTTCATTTCGCTGTGAATTTTAGCTACTCTCAATCAACCCGAATAATAAAAATCCTTGAATAAAATATGTTTTTTGTGGCCGGGGAAATTTAGCTGATCTTTGCGCAAACACGCAGCCGAAGTCCCTGGGCGATAACACACCGTGTTCGTCGTATTTGGCCGGGTCCCGCGCCCGCTTTACTGCCCGTGAATTTATACAAATTAACGGCACGTTACTATCCAATCTGCTCACGCTGACGTGATGGATGGCCGGTGTTTGGTACGGCAGAAATACATTAGCCTACTATTACTAGGAACGAGGGGGTGCTGTCAACTGGCATGATGCGAGTTTATAATGCGTAAGGATTGCTTATTTGAATGTATATCGAACAGATTTTATCCTCCGTCGTGGCAAGTAGGGCAGAGTCAAACGAATTTAGATTTGAGTTTGGACGCTTCGTGATCATATAGAGATGAAATAAACTGGCAAGCGCATTAACAAGAATATTCCCACACCATATTAATATGTATTGTACCGTGTTTGATTTCTCGAATTTCCCAAATGGCTTTCTGTACATTGGATTTTTCCAATTCGGGTACAAAATCTAAATAACAAATATACGGACCTAATCTGACTCAGAAAAAAATGGTACATAAAACAGAGTCCGCATAATGAGCTCTCCGCCGGTGCATGACCATCGCTGTCTTAACACCTATTTTAAATTAACTAATTAAACCACAACGATATTTTACGACCCTTTGAACAGCCGTCGTTTTTCTCGTATTTGTACTGACGGCTCCGTTAAACCGATTAGACGGTTCAAGTTGTTGCCGTGTAATGCTCTGATTTGATCAGGATTCCTTCACCATCGGACTAGCGGATTTACTCCTGAAAATCACCCCTTTTTGTGTGTTTATCTGTTTTTTCCTGATGGAAATTAATATTTTTTTGAGGAAGAGAGAGATGATGGTGGTGATAGTTTAGCGGCAGGTCCGATGGGTATAATTGGAATTTAAATTTGACTTGATAAACTGTATGGCCATGTCACGTGTACTATGGAAAAGGGTGAACCTTATTAGTTTTTATATAAGCCACACTTTATTGCACTGAGGAAGATGATTGGAACACTGTAAGAAACTGGACCGAAATATCATAAAGAAATGTTGACCATAAACATAAATAATTTTAAAAATCTTTTAAGAAGTTATGCTAGAGGGCCTATTTGAGAAGGGATGATAGTTTTATATTATATATATATAAATATATGTAATAAATTCAGTAATATGAGTACTGTTAAACAAACTCTGGCATATCTCTCTTCTGGACAGACTGTTTCGTACAGTATAAAAATATATAAATATATATATATTTTTTTTTATTGGGGGGGGGTTCAAATTGATACTGAGTTTTCTTTTTCTTCTTTTTAATCTGTATCCTTTTTACTTTTGTTTATTTTAATCCTTCACTTTGGCCCGCATGAAGACAACAGAAAAGAGAAGAAGGCAACTCGCATGTTATGACATTCTGGTTATGTTTTCCCATTGTCTCGTTATCTGCTCCGTAGTTCGCTTCTTAAAACAAATTCCAAAATTTTGTGTCACCCAATTCTCATTATCAGTTCCATCCATCGTCAGTTCACATTCTCCGTAAATGTTTTTCAAAGTATAAATCATGGATATTCCCTGTAAGAAATGGGTTACGTCTACAAGACGTCACCCTTCCCCCAGGGCAACTTAACAAGAATTGTGACACTCTCAGAGGTTTCAATACAGCAATAAGACCCAAACAAGCTTGTGTGAACTGTCCATGCAGCGGGGGTTACCTTCTACGTTAGTGGCTATGACAACTTCATTATTATGTTGTAACTACAGCCTCAATCGACCCCGATCATCATGTCCGGCCCGACCCCCAGCCGCGTTGTGTTTCCTCTACTCCCCAAAGCCAAGACGTCTTGGTAAGGGATGAGTAGATGGCTTCACCCCCAACCAGAGATCTTAACTCCCCAAGACAAACATCACAGATTATCACAAGACTCGATTATAATGTCTCCAAGGTGGTGGAAAGGAAATCACTCCAGCATCTTAGATATAACGGAGAGTACTCGTTGCTCATTGTCATTTCTATCAAATCGTGTGAGTGCACTTTTTCATCGTCTGTGTGCGCAGCGTGTGAACATTATTCATCAACTTAAATTACGTGTATGTTTTTTCATGAATGAAAACTGGCTCGTGGGATGTATCGCTATAAGCATCGCACAGTGTCACGCCCGCTATAACCGATTAACTACCGTTGGTGCTCGTTAAAGCGGTATTATAAGCCATACCTGCTTTCCGCACTAGCGGGTAAAAGCTCAGAGGCAAAGACAAATATAGCCACCGAATCTGATAAACGCAACTAGGAATTGGCTGGAGTATTTCCATATTTAGAAAGGTATTTAAATTCGTCAAAAAGGTATTAAAATAAGAGTGGGCAGGTATTTCCTTTCCTTGATATCATAATTGTATTAGAGTCTATTTCGAGTGTGAAGTAATTGTTATAGATTTACCAGTATCCGCTGCCCTCAAGAAACGAGAGAGGAAGCCATAGTGATGTAATTTTGCTCAGATTTTTTTTTTCCATTTCAACCTCATAGAGTGTAGATACGAGAGTAGGGACCCGACCCCTAAGGATAAACCAGTCTATTTTCCATCTGGCTATAGAGGACCTTTCCACGGTCTTAGCTACTGTCGTCGGGCTCCTAGAATCATTGTATAATAATAGCTGGTAAAGGACCAGACTTTTTTGGTATCACCTTCGGCATTGGAATTGGCTACGGATATACTATCATTAAAGTTACTGGCCCCAGGTGATTGGCTATATACTACCACATGGCTTAATACTGAATGGCTAAATATGCTACCGAAATGGCTAAATACTGAATGGCTAAATATACTACTGAATTGGCTAAATATCGAAAAGCTAAATATACTTCAGCTAAAGCCTTATTTCGGGTCGCGTGTGTCTACTTGGAGCTGTGGCGTAACCAGTAATGTTATGGGGGTGGGGTTGATTTACTGAATCGGGCCGATTATTTGTGCAGTTTTCGATTTCATGTGGGGGTAAAGGAGCAGGTTCTGAGCGGGGTGTGGGTGCGCCCCCTGCCCACACGCCGCTGGAATGGAGTACAAAATGGCCTTCACTAAAAGCTGCATTTTGTAGACCATGTGACCTGTGACGTCATAATGCTTTGCTTACAAAAGAGCCACACAGAGCCTGGGGTCGATTTCACAAAGCACTAAGATTCATCTTACGATGAGTTAACAGTATTACCATAGTGATTTGTGTTGTGACATCACTCTTTGCTAAGCAACTGCGATGAATTTGAAGTTAGGATCAATCTTAAGTCTTTGTGAAATCGAGCCCTGGACTTCCTGTTGGCACGTTTTGTACACAGCTCAATGGAAGAAATCTTACATCTTATACCATTTGGAAATATGACACAAAATATAACGTTTCCAATAATGACCAGCATAGTTTCTTGCCTATCAGTAAACGCCATGGATTCAGGGTTAATTTGTATATAAACAAAGGCTACGTGGTCTTTAGTGATGCCTTCTTACAACAGCTCCCTCTACTGCTCGTTGGACAACTAATATTACTAAGAAGAATAATCAAAAGTATTAACAAATTGATTTTACTCGTAAGAGTAATTTACTTATTTATTTTAACTTCATTTAGTTTGTTTATTTTCTTAATTCTTTCTTCGTCTTTTTCGGGGGGGGGGGGGTTAGCATTATATTCTTTAAAAAATATGTTATTGAGTTGTGTTTATTTTATTTAGCTAGGCCAATATCTAATTATTTATTTAAATTGTTGTTATTTATTTACTTGTTTATCTGATTTTATTTATTTATTTATTTATTTATTTTTGTAATTAGTATTATTAATATTTTTTTAATGAGGGGAACTCAAAGCTAATTTTTCGAGTTGCTTAAATAATAAACATTACCAGAAAAAAGGCTTGAAATGTTGGGTTTTTTTCGCGGAAAAAAAATGTTTTCAAAATGACCTTTAGGAGAAGTTAACGCAGTTGCAAGATTTGTGATAAAATAATAATATTACAAAGGCCAACATGGTGTCCAAGTCAAGTGAGAGAATCGTTGTTCTGGGGACATCAGAAAATCGTACAGCGAACAGAATTATTTTTTGAAAAGAGAAAAAACAATCTTTTTTAACAAGATGCCTTTTTTCATATGACAAAATAAATATTACTAACAAACGATAGACGTAAGCAAATTGAATTATTAATACAATTCTTCTTAAAAAGACTAGAAATTTACGTTAGTTTTAAATTTGATTAAATCTTTTCATTATGATTTGGCTTTTGAGAAACCCGAAGTTTTGTGCTCCCAAACTCGATTGGTTTTCAAGAAATGAAAATATTTTTAGCATAAACATATCAAATTAATTCCAGCAATTAAATAAGTGTCATGGCAACCAACTGCAACCAATCAAAACCTGGTGTATACGATGAGTGTAACTTGCTGTCTAGCCGTTGAATAAGCAGTCGACCGAACAAAAATGTAGAAAAAACTCAACACATACAAAATATACAAAAAAGCCAACAAATTTTATAAAATGTACAAAAAGGGGGGAAAAAGTGGAGGACAGATCAATGTACGGCGGCGTGATGTAATTGTGACGACAGCGTGTGGCCAGAAATTAAACAATACGTTTTGATTGTCGAGATCAATAACAAAGTGAGCCTTAATGTTGCTCACTATCATATTTAATTACCTGTCTTTTACGACAATTTCCTGAGGACTGAAAATATTCATTGCTTGAATATCTACAAACAAGCAGCGCTAATTTTGGAGAAGAAGAGAGAAGAAGACACAAAAAACCAGAGGAAAAACGACGAAGAAAACTTCCTATCTGAAAGGATGGTACTTCTGTGTTTTAATCACCATTACTTGTCTGCGCAATTTATATATATTTCATTCAAATTCTTTGTCCTTAAATTCAAAACCTTGCGATGTAAAGCCAGGTAGAAATTGAGAAAATAAAGACAATTAAATGTCAACAACAAGCTTGGGAAACAGAAAGTGCATTTAGTGGTATATACCACCAGATAAAAATGAAAACAATGGGATGAAATAAGATGAATTCATAATGAATAAGCATGACCATGAAAAATCGTAAAAGCTGAATATCTGGTAAATTTAAGGCTTCAATGAAGAGGTACATTCGGTACATTTAGAATTTGTTTTTAAGTAAAGAAAAACATTTTTATAAATAATTATAGTAAAACAGACGTTAACACGAGGAAATTGGCGGATCCAGCGAGTCTAAAGGATCCCCCCTCACCACCACAATTTTCTGAAAATTCTCCTTTAAAATCGTTGGTTTGGGTGCGTGTGAGCGTGTGTTTTTTTTTTTTGTTTTTTGGGGGGGGGGGGGGGTATAGGTAGATACATTCAAACCGGGAACTGGTAACAAAAAAGCACAATAAGGTCCCCAATGGGAGCTGTTGCCTATAATTCATGTGATAATAATATGAGCATTTATTTCCAATCTTACAAAAGTTATGAATATGCTTTAAAGGGAGGCTATACCTTTGGTAATTACCCAAAAAACAGGTCCATAACTTTAAAGAGCACTGGAGAGCTGTTGATGTTATGAAACATTGTAGGAACGACCCATTTTATAAAGTTATACAGTTTAGAGAAAGAGGTAAGTTTTCACACAAACATTTGAATCTGGGAAAGGCTTCAGGCATGTAGCCTTTCTCAGGCATCTGAAAGCGCAAAATGTTGTGCAACAAGGTTTTTGTTATATATTCTTTCATGAAGTTCCTTGCAATTTCGATGACCAATTATTGAGCCCAAATTTTCACAGGTTTGTTATTTTATGCAACAATGGTTGGGTATCACCAAGTGGTGATACTGGTCTTTGACAATTACCAAAAGTACACCCTCCTTGAAAAAGGACTAAACAAGCAAAGGTATATTCCACCATATTATTTTAATGATAATATAAAACAAACCGAGATCTAAGATCCTTTTCAAGCCATCGTCCTAATTGCTTATTGTCTTCCGAGAGGTCTAATTGAAGAGCAGCAACTATACATTTGATATCTTAATGATTTTTCTCTACGGGGTGGACGATAAGCTGTGAGAGTCGCTCAAACATAATCTTATGAGACTAAAATAAGATACAGGCGTAAGATGTCGATGTTGAAGACGGTGTTGATGATGAAATAAGAGGACGCAAATAAAATAAGACACTGTCAGATCCTCCCTACATCCCAGATGCCCCGTAAGCAGCAAGGAACACATGCAATGAAATTACGAAGTGCCCAAGGTGCGTTCATCTGAAGTTAATATGAAGGGGCGGGACAGATTGGTCCGGAGGGGGTGGCCTTTTATACGGAGAGCCACGTGTATTCGATTACGTAGCGTGGCCGGTAGAGTTGGGGGGGGGGGGGGGGGGGGGGGGGGGGGGGG
>JAUELU010000031.1:6060232-6073093 GCA_032357145.1 Evasterias troschelii | reverse complement strand
AAGCCTCTGTGAGGTCAGAAGTTACCATTGGTTGCCAATAAAAGTTCAAAGGCTGAAGGGTAAGTTGACATATTTACCTCATTTACTCAATAGTCCATATCAGAATTAGTGGCTGCGGCTTGATTGTCACATAAACATGCATTGAAGCATAGGAGGCCCATAGTAACAACCTTAGCAACAGCCATAGCCATAGATGCAGCCGCCAAATTGGTCATGGCCAGTAGGGTTTACTAAAACAAAATGACTGAGTTTTAGGCCAAATCCGAATTGGCGGCTACAGCTATAGCTACGGCTGTTGCTAAGGGTGTCTTATACTTCAGTGCATGTTGTTGTGCAAATCTAGCCGAAGCCATAGCTGTAGCCACCAAATTTGGACATGGCCTTAGGGTTTTTTCAAACAAAGGGAATGTTTTTTAGACTCACCTCAATGATGGCTTTGTGGCTTTGAGTGTCTTCAGTGATGAGGTTCAAGGTGTTGACGGCCAGGAGGGCTATGGCGCTGGATGAGACACTACAGAGGTGAAGAACAGGCTGTAACGCTCCGTCTTCAATCACTAGAACAGATCAGAAAGCAGGATTAACAAGACAAATTAGTCCGCTTCTTTGACCTTTAACCTAGGTGGTACACAAACAATAGGCTTCTGGAGGATCCCAAGACCAATCTACTGTACAAACCAAGTTTTGAGTTGATATGCCAAGTTCTTCTTGAGTTGTGATCAATGGTTCTACAAGACATGTGGTCTAGTGAAGATTTTCTTGACATTCCAGGCCTGCTCATTCTAATGACTGGCGTGTCATGGCATTGGACTCAAGCTCTGGTGTTTCTGATCAGCGGAGTGTGGGTTCGAGTCCCTGTCGTCACGCTTGTGTTCTTAAGCAAGACACTTAACCATTATTGCTTTAGCCTTTGGATGGGAGGTACAGCCATCTCCTGTGTGTTTTGTAATACACATACAAGAAACTAGCAAACTCGATGCTTTTAGAGAAGGGGTTTGCCCCGGTTTTTCTGGCAGTGGCTGCTGAATCCATTGTTGTAAATCCTCATCAGGTGCTACATAATGGTTCTCAAAATTCAAAGACTAAAAACGTTTTCAAAAATGGTATGGGCTAAAATAATAATAAGTTCTTTGAGACGCCAATAGAAAAAAAGCTAGTTAGTATTATTATTTGTACTATTATGGAGCAACAAAATGGTCAGCCAAGGCATTCAAGGTAAAGCTTGAACGAACATTTAATATCTCACCTCTGGATTTAAGGCTAGCCGTTTTGCAGAAGATCATCAAGGCACTGAGTCCGTCAACTATTAATCTCTCTTGAGACTCTAAGACGTTGGTCAAGATACTGAAAAGACAACAAGGAAAAGAACACATAGTGTAAATTACTGCTTTATAATTATAAGTTCTTATTGCTATCACAATAACTAGATGAACAAATTTATAAATGATTTCTTAATGAATGGTAACACAAAATTAGAATGTCAGATTAGATGCTATTGAAAAAATACTAAAATGAATCAATATTAACCACATTTAATTTGGAGAACTTCACTCAACAGAGTACCCTATCTTTTTTTTTGTTATAGGTACCCGTTATGATTGTATATTCTTACCTACACACACACATATCACTGTCAATCTGGCAATTATGCGTCATTGCATCTGTATGTTTATCTAATGAAGTCATGATTGGGTTGAGAGGACCAGTGCCTGTCTTTTTCCTTCCGGTCAAAGACAGGGGACCAGTTCATTGTAATGAGAGACTTCTTAGTGACACTAGGTAGCAGCAGATCTACCAAGTAAAACCATCAATATCTGAAGCAGGTCCATTCTCAAAATTCTGTAAGCAATAGAAAGTTTCCTAGCAAGTCTGCTGCCACCTTGTGTCCCCATTTAGCCCAAATCACCAAGTGGCTTATTAAAGTCTCACAAACTCTTTACCTGCATAGCGCTTTAATAGCTCCAGCTTCTGCCAGGACACGAAGCAACGGTTGATTCGTAGACAGGATATGCAAACCAGAAGCACAGGCTCGTTTGACTTGATCGCTGGAGTTGACTCTAGTTAAGTAGATGAGAGTCTGAATCCCTCCTAGCTCTACCATGGGGATGATGGTCTGAGGGTCCTGCACACCTTTAGAGATTCCGTTTGCTGCTTCGATCTGAAACGACTGTTGAGAAGACGGTGAATAATTAGATGACAGGTTCCAGGCCTGAAATTATACAAAGGCCACAGAGAGGCCAAGGAGAGGCCATGGCCTCTGTTGCCCCTGATCTTGGCCTTGCTGCCCCTTCAAAAGTTTCCCATAGACTTTACGATTATCCAATGAATGTGCCCTTTGCGAAATGCAAATGGCCTTGCCCTCTCTAAGATGAAATTCCAGGCCTGAGGTTCAATCTCGCCAACTCCTCAACTCAATCTAAACTTTGTGAGTTGCTATTTTTAACAAACATGTACCTCATGATGCAAACATAATGGGCAAACAAAAACAAGTAGATGTTGGTCTCCTTACGAAGCCAATCCATTACAAAACAACCTATAAGCCGTCCTACTCCAACATTTTCCGGTGAGTTGACCGACCATTCAACAGTCAGGTTGTGTATGGAGGCACAACTTTGCACAAAACTAACTGTGTACTGTGCAGATGCATCCGCCACAAGATATTACAGGATGGCATCCATCCGTCAAAACCATAGTGAATCATATGAAATGGTCAGACAGTAGGAGGGTTGACTGTGTACTGTGTGGATGCATTCACCACATGATAGCATTCAGCAGAGTGGCATGGTCTGTTTATCATTCAACACCACGGTAAATTATATTGTATGATCAGACAGTAGAAGGATTTAAATCTAATAAGTTGTCTAAAAAATGATAAAAAAGCCAAACTTTGTTGGTGAATTGTTTAGCAATGAATGTCTGGAAACAAAACAAAAGTAGATACAATTTTCTTGTCCTTGTCCAGTGGGCCCATGGTAGTTTTGAGAAAAAACATTCCCACCAATAATTCAGACAAGAAAACCTTGTTCTGGCCTTAACTTAAAAGGACTTTCCCAAAACTACAAATCTGTTCTAAATATAAAACTTGTTGCACTCAAAAAAAAAAAAATTATGTTACATACCGTAATTTTGGAGCGGGCTTTTATGAGGAGTTCTGTTGTCGGCAAACAGAGATCACAGACTCTTTCTGGATCCTCAAGGCCTAGGTGGGGAAGAGGAACCTTCTCTTTGCAGCATTTAGCGCAGAGCACTCGTCCACATTGTCGGCAGTGATGCTTGCGACGTAGCTGGTTGAATTTGTTGTTGCACGCGATACAGATAGACACTTCTTCATCTCCAACCCATCTAGAACATAAAACAATGAGGTACTAAATTAGCTGTGGATTGTCAAGGAGCAGTTGAAATAATAGAGCTCTATTATTTATAATTTGTTCAGTACTAATTTTTGTTTTACTTTGTCAAAACCCAGAGTCTGTTTGAAAAGGCAAATTTTTCAACTTGTTTTCCCGTCAGGCTTTAAAATTACATTACACTACAGACTGCCAACATTGTCATTGCAATTTCATAATCACAAGATGGAATTCAGATCATTCATAATTATGTACTTTAGCCTATATCCCTTAAAAAAATAACTTGAGAAACAAATCAGAAAAAGAAAAGGTAGCTAGTAAGCCTACTATCCGTTTAAATGTAGGATTCAGTTTGTAATAAAAGAAGAATTATTATTTATTGGGATGACAGGCGTGTAGGACTAGGAGCTTATTTTTACTGAGCCAAGCAGCAGTGGCGTAGCAAGGACTTTTTCGATGGGGGTGGGGGGGGGGGGGGGAAGGGCACACA
Source organism: Evasterias troschelii (assembly GCA_032357145.1). Classification (NCBI taxonomy): domain Eukaryota; kingdom Metazoa; phylum Echinodermata; class Asteroidea; order Forcipulatida; family Asteriidae; genus Evasterias; species Evasterias troschelii. Next base: position 6,069,259 of record JAUELU010000031.1, on the reverse strand, counting down.
GGGGAAGGCATTACTTTTCAATTAAAGTGTAAGTAGGGAGAGGGAATTGGGTTGTCAGTGATGGGGGTCATGCTTTTATTTTGGAGGGGGGACGCTGCAGGGGGGCACTATCTTATTTATGTTTTGGCATTTTCTGGCCGCTGTAGCGATTGCTCCTTACTAGATTATACAAACATGCATTATCTTATTTTTCCTATTTCTTTTTCTTATCTTTTTTGTGAGCACTACTCTGCATTTTAAATTATTTTTTGTGAATATATTGAAGAACAAATAACTCAAGAAAAAAGAAACATATGGCTGCTGGTGCAAGCTGACCAGGCAGACAGGCTGCCTCTGCTTCATTCAACCATCCATAGAGAAAGGACTGAGCCTGACCAGGGAGCCTACAATAAAACTGCTACCAACCAACTGAACTGGTGGGTTAAATTTTAGGTATTTTAAACAAAGTTAAAACTTTTTAACATATATGATAATAGGCCTATTATTTTACTAAATAAGTAAACAGCACAGCTTTATTACACAGTAGGCCTACACTACCTCACCTGACTACATCACTCTGTGACAACACATTCAGACAGCAACACTCACAAAGTGATACATTGTTTGTCCGTGCAGTTGGTCGTTACTATACACGTACGGTCGTTACTTTGTGTACTTTTATTTTTTTAATGGGTTTCATTTAGTTTACGTTAGTTAGTTAATTTATTACACTTACACGACTAACTTACACTAGGAAGTGAACAGAATTAACTAAAACTTGCCTTGCTTTTGCAAGAATGAACGGCGTGTCGACGCAAACGTTTTGATTTCCACCTTCTGTCTTCGCTGGAAATATCTCATGACCTTCAAGTTTTATCCTAGCCATTTCTAGACAAAGCTAGAGAGTTTCAAACCACTCGTGGGATGTATAGATAAAAGGAGGAGGTTACGTGCTCAAAAGTAAATTCCCCTTGTCATGTCAAAGTCGTTGTTGAGTTGCGGGCAGCGCCATTGTATATCTAGCGCCCTCTGTTGTTCTGGTTGAGATCAAAGTCCGTTCTTCATGACGCTGCGTCATAAACCGTCATTGTGACGGAAGTGATATCCATAAAAAAAATATAAGATAACAAAAGGAATAATAATAGTAGTAATAATATAATTAAATTAAGCGTTGGAAAAAAAATATGACCTTTTTGGGGGGAGAAGATTATTATTTAATTGGCAACTCAGACAATTTTAGCCATTCACTTACTGTACCGTTTGTTGGGGGAATAATTATGATTTTAAAATGGATCATGAATGATGCTAATTTTTGTCAGTCTAAAACAGCTTGAAATTGATTTTCAATGCCGATTCGGGGGCTTTTAAATGTGGGGGTTGGAGAAACTCCCAACCACCTTTGACACTCTTTTTTTCATACAAAGATACAACTTAGATCATGTTTTGAATAATTCGCAATTGTAACTTGAATCAAGCTGAAATTACATCATAACACAAAATTATAATTTCTTCTATTGACATTCGCTGGTGTCCCATTGAAATCATACGATTTTTCAATCCGTTGTTTTAATAGACTCGGCTCTACTTCCTGCACCCTCTAACCAACAGTCAAAAGGTAACGATGGCAACCACTACCCTTAGTTTTCATAGGTTAATTATTTACTCGAGTCGTGTGCCTGAAACCACTCGATTCGAAACTTGATTGTGGTCGCTCTTCGTAGGACCCTAAAATGGCGACCGATCGGTAAACATACAGATACTCGTTAATAAGCTATAGCACTTTGAACCGATGGTGTACTTTACCATGTATGCACAGGAGAAAAACAAATGGTCCGTCTGAATTAATTACCAGTTAATCTACACAAAGATTTAAAAAGCAACAGGGTTTGATGCTACTTTGTTGTCTGCAGAAATCGAAATCATCGAGACATTATTTGTCAAATCTTTAAACAAAAATACAAAACATTCAGCACATTTAAAACTGAATTATTAATAAACCACATTAGATTTTACTGTGGAGATATTTTAACCTCTGCTAATTTTTTTCAGACAATACAAATAAAGACCATTGTTTAGTTTGAAGAACTAAACCGACAGTAGACAACAATTTTTAGTAAGCATGTGTCGTCTGACCTTTAGTTAATCATGTCGTTGTGAATTTTTTAAATCAACTTAATTTTAAATACATTTTGTCCCTTAAAATATCCTTTGATAGGCTTGACATGCTTTACGACGAAATTGTGTTAAATTAAAGGCGTCTACAGATATTTAATTTTACATAATTGATGTGCATATATTGGATGCTAATGTCATTACTTTCAATTGACAGCAGTCTACGAATACAATACACCAAAGGTTAATATTTCACCAAAATGGCGCCCGCTATAACCCTCCTCAATCTCCGATGCATTACCGAATGTTGAGAACGCTCTGTTCTTCAAATTAACGAACAAATATTTGAGTTATTTCATTTGCGGCTGACAAAAAGCAATCGCGGTTTTAAATGATGTCTTTGTCAATTATTACTCGGTAGGTTCGAGCGTCTTCGTTAAACATGAAAGGAAAAACTGACAACTTATAGTTTAGTCATCGATTTGAATGAAGTTGCTTTGAGTGATTTTTTTTCCTAAGATGGTATCTTTGTTTGCGCACGAAATAGCAGTTGAGAGTAATCTGGAGACGAGAAAGAACTTTGAACGTTGCTATGGTGACAAAGCAAACACTAGATGCCGAGTCTTTACACAATCCAATCGTGTGGGAGGCGAAATGGTCAAGATGAAACATTTACATTTCAATGTCTGGAGATCTCTAGTGACGGGATGCGTTTCCATGACAACCAAACCGATACTTCACAACGCAATAATTCACGGCGTTCGAATCAGGGTGTGGTAGAACTATCATCGATTGCACAAGTACTCGGGATGACGTCTGGGCATGCGCATGAACCATGACTCAGCAGACATTTTAAGAACACTCGGGTTAGACAATAGCTTTTTATTAACCCCTTTTTCAGAAGATGTAAATGTGGTGGGTTGGGGGTACCGGTGTCACTACGATTTTGCATGGAGTTTTATTTTGTTCAAACCCCCAGCCGATATCCTACTCTTACCCTTTGAGTTATGTTTAATAAAGTAACCAATCAACTAACGATCGATTGATCGATCGGTAATGATAATTTGATTGATGGATAGGCATGCGATCTTAACAGCAGCAGCTGCTGATGCCAGTTAAGGTTCAATCTTATACCACTCCCACTTGAACCCGTAGAGCGTGCTACCCTTTACCCCTAGACAAGAACTCTCATTGACGACCACAGTCAAAGCCATTGTAGTATTGACCAAGCACCACTGTCGTTACTAGACAAGTTAAACATTCACAGAAGCAGGAATATGGCATATAATTTTAGATAACCTACTTAAAATACAGAGTGTTTGTTGTCCGTGTTTCCAATGAAGAAATTAATCCACATAAACCAAATTTTTTGCGGCTAAAATAGAATTAGACCCAGTTAACATTTTCTGAGTGTAGGGCCTATCCATTGTAAGATAGCAGAATTACAAAGTAAATATCTAGAAGATTTTGCAGTGAAAGTTCTGATACCAAATGGTTACGAGAAGATATTCGTCTATTCGATATCGAAAGCTGTATATTCACAAATTCTTTTCCCGCCAAAAATATGTCCTAAATCATGACCGTGCAAATATAAATAAATTTGGCGTTTATATTATCACACGATGTTTGCAGTCATAGTATTATACAATAGTTGTTTTGATTTTGAACATTAAAAGTGTCAATTCATTTACTACAAAAATTTTCAAGAACCACGTAATTTTCTTTTCAATTTAAAAATTGCATCAAAAGAAGTGTTGTTTTTAATAAAACAGATTATATGGTTAATACCTTGTAATTAAAGCTCATTAATCATGGTAAAACAAATAGTTAAGGCCGAAAAGAACAAACATAACTAAATGCAAGCTGCAACATTAACAATGTATTCCCAATCGATTACTGTATTATAATAAACGCCAGTCTGAAATACTCTAAACTGATGTTTGCATTTTATCATTATAAATAACCGAGATGAAACATCTCGCTTTTATCACAGACAACTGTGAGTTTCAGTTCACACTTAGCAACGCTCCGACGACATTTTGTACAAAGAACCACATTGCTACAATAGCCATTGGGTTTGTACATGCAGCCTGTGTTTACACAAACGAACTGCCATTTTCAACAAACCGACAGAAAAAGGCGGGCCGTGCTGCCCTTAGGTACAAAGTACAGGTTTTTCCCTCGTCATTGCAAGTTACCAGGTATAAGAAATAAAAAGGAGGCTACAACAGCGTGGGTTTTCAGAGACAAAGACCGAGTCAATTCGACATTTAGGGAAAGCGATTTACACAATTATAAAATGAACTATTTAGGAATTAAAACAAAAGTAGAGTTTTCGGTGAGTGTAACTTGTTAACAGGGGGGTACCAACTGGTGTATTTCACGTTTCTAGTAAAACCAATGAATAAGAAGTTATATTCTTTATATTGAACAAGCAGTTGAGTGAATATTTAACAAAATATTTTCAAGAAAATGTTCGATTACAGTAAATCGTACAAAGCCCCCCCCCCCCCCAAACTGGCTCTTTTGTGGTATTGGTATGCTACCGGTATCTACCGCAATTTTAACCATTATAGTGCAAAATAAGACCAAAAAGGAACATCAGAAATACCAATAAATTTCTGACACACAAGAACATAAATGAGTCAGTGATACTTTTCTAAAGGCTTTTGCAACTCCTAACTTGACGCGAAAACACAGTGCCATATTGGTAAAATTACACATCTAACGAAACCAATACAATATGTTTCCAACGAAGTGACATTATTTACTTTTCAGCTGAAGTTGGCCCTATCACGTTAATAATTTATTGTTCTGGTTTCACTGAAGGGTACTCATGGTTTAGCTGTTAGTTTCACCAAAATTCCGCCAAAGGTTTGCAAACACAAAGAGGAATAACAATAAAAAAATAATAACCACGGCAGGTGGCGCATATACTATAAGTTTAACCATTATGTTCTGAACGATACAAATTAAACCAGACGAGAACACGTAAATCAATTTGGCGCCAAATAGATTGTGAAAGAGAAAAGTGGTCTGATTCAAACTCAAAAACATTGGAAATGCTGACAAATCCTTAAAATATTGATTACAATTGAACACAGCGTTGTTAATCGTGTTTTATAACCTCAAAAATCAAATAGCTTTATAAATTAGGAGTTTAGATTTTGTTTAAATACACATGTAGGCCCTACCATATTTTTCCAAACTGAAGTCTGTTTTGTTCCATAACTGCAACATTTGAACAAATAATTTAAATGGTAAAATTAACAGAGAAAATAATTTGGTATAGGCTTACTACTGATATACAAAACGAACTACAATCGTGCATAAATTGTATTTTTGTCTATCTGCATAATTATTTCAAAAACGAATAAAAGGTATAGCTTATTTCCTCTTCAACCCAAACCAGCACAATATTCATTGGTCTACGTGTGCTGTTACTATAACTATTGGTCCGAGCCAATGTTTAGCCAATTTTTTGGCAAATCATTAACCCGGACAGTGTTTGCTGGGCCGTCGTTTCTCCCGGCCGGGGCTAGTCGTTGCAGACGCTCGCAATTCATCGGGCAGCTCGCACGTAGACCACCGCCTAGCTCGCACTGTTTCTCCTCCCAATGTGAAATTGTCCGTTGCAGCTGACTAGTTTTCCACACCAAAAAGAACATTAATGGTGAGTAATTTTTTGAAATTTTATACTGTTCACGTAGTAACATAATCTTTACATAATTATCCAAAGCAACACATATTCGACATATTTTTGGGGTTGTGAAATTTTCGTTTGATAAAACAGTAGGGCCTATGGATTTGTAAGTTGCTCTTTTTTGTTATAAGAGTAATTCATTCGTTCCGCGAAGAAATATTTATGTTCAATTCCCAATTTCTCTAATTGACAAATGCAATTTGGGGACATTCTGATTCATGAATGAGAATTCTTCTGTAATCAAACACTTTTATGTCACCTCACGTAGGTCCAAACGCATTTTTCGTTGGCAGCGTTCGTGTCATTCATTGCCGCGGATGAATTGTGGTGCCTACATGATCGAAGAAAATAAAATTGTCCGAGTTTACAAGTTAAATTATCCTGAAACTACTCATTCATTTGCTGGATTGTAACGAAATTATGTACGCATACAACAAATCTTATGCTGAGAACAAACCATTTTTGAAAACGTAGGCCAATGCACAATTGCCGTTTTTGGGGTTGTTTGGTTTAAGAGTAAAATACAACACGCTGAATAAAAATGTTCCAAAATTATTTTCCGTTTTCAAAATGTGCACTTGGTCAAATCCCACGTGTAAATAACTATTGGCAATATGAATAGCAAATGTTGACATTTTACCTTTGTCTGAATCGTCACACACACGGAGTGGTTGATTTGAGGGAGAGGGGTGGGGGGGGGGGGGGGGGGGTTCTTTGTAGGCCATGTGACGTCCTTTGTTGTTAAGCACGAGGAGTATCACTTCACTTCGGATGTGTATTTTGGGTTATCGGTACCGGTATTTAAATGACATGTGACGGGCAGATTGTGAGTACGTTTCCAAACTATAAATGACTGGTGACGCTCGTATGAAATCGGTACCTCGTAAAATAATGTACTTTGTGGTGTAGAAATGTCATTTTAAGGGTAAAGTCGTTGCCCGCCGCACGTTCTGTAGTCACGAAATGTGGAAATGTCCGTAATGAACCGACGCGTCGCGACGTTTCGGCGGTGTCTTCGAGGGGCCCCGTCAGGACACGGCGTTAATTTAAAATCACCTGCTTGATACAGAGCGCATGATCAAGAAAAATATACATTTCCACTAATTATGGTTCTGTGAAATTTGCTGATAGGACGGCATGTCCGAAATGGAACCCAGTTGTAACTTTTTAGGCAACCGTTGGCAAAGAACTGTCATAAAAAATAAAAAATAAAATTAGTTGGATAAAGAGGGTATTGTTAAGAACATAGATTTATCTTTTGCAAACAACCAAAAGGACGTATGGTATAATGTTAAAACAAAAGGTCATGGCCTGACCCTGAAGTCTTTCTCGAAGGCTAAATGACAACACCACATTATACTGGTGTATTAAAAAGCAGAAGATAATTTTGTTTCGAAGTTAAATTCTCACATGCTGTTGAGCAGTTCATGTTGAAACAAGCAGAGTATAGGCCTACTGCTTTCATAGTTGAGGGAAAGCGATATGAAGTGAACGAGCGAAGGTAGGGCGTATTTTGCACTTAGACCATGCAGCATGAGGGAAGAGGTTAAATTATTAACTTGTCTCGTTAAAACGTTAACTATTTCCTCTCTTACCTTAACTCGATGGGTTCTAGAATTCGATGTGATTGGTGCTCACTAACCATGCGCCACATGAATGACGCAATGTTGCTAGTTTTCTGCTCAAAGCAGCTCTATGAAATCCAGCCCTGGGGAACTGAAGTACTTGCAAAACCAAAATCCAAATATATAAATTTGGATTTTACTTTCGAAAACTGTTTTCTGCTTAGCAAAAATAAGCGGGATACCAGTCACAAAATAATGGTACATGTGAAATGATATTTTGGCTTGTTACCTTATTCTGATAAGCATGATTTTTTTATTGTGGTTAGCTACTGTTTTGTTGCTTAAGCAGCTCTATGAACCTCGGCCCTGCTTTGGCTCGTAAACGAAACGATACCAAGTTTATACCAACCCCTTTATTGTAATCTGATTAATGTTTTATAGAAAATTTAAATGTAAAATAAAATAATCAAGCAAAAGTTGTTATGTAGTTTTACGGAAATATGAAGTTTTATAAGTCTAAGTGCTTAAACTTCCACTAAATGTAGAATTCTGCAAAACATGTTTAAACGTTGTGACATTTAACTCTCTTTGTTGCTTCGATTTGATTTTGTTCAAAATATCGAGGAAAAGACGGCATACAAAAATGATTTGAATCCAGGGACGAGGACAAAGGTTTTTAAGGAATATCCCACAAAGAAAAAGTCAGTGGTTGAGTCAATACTTATTCGTGTCGTGATGACCTTCTCGATGTTATGTTCCACCACAGCCAAAGCGAGTCACAATCAACACTAAAGCTACATCTGATTCAAACATTCAAATATTGACCAATAGCAAACAACCCACCAGCGTGACATTGGCAGGTGGAACCATGATGGAACCAAGTCTCCATGCACGACCTCCCATTCTCAAAAACAAAAAAGTGCTCAATTTTAGTTACCCTAAACGACAGAATGTATTCATTAAATGCTCCACACAAACCACAATGATTAAAAACACACACATCCAGATAACATTGTATCTGTATGAACCGTCTGCCATGGATGTCAGGCGAAGCTTCGGGCGTTTTTCCCCCCTTGACAAAAGATGTATCAGATTGTTGGAACGAGTAAACACCACGAACTATTTAGATATACCAACATTTGTTTGTTCAGTCGGTCAAAGCGCTGAAATAAAGCAAATACTGCCGGCATGACATTCTCAACAGTCTATAGGAATACTGGCTGAATTTCAAATCGCTCTTCGTCAAACAACATCGACAGGGCATGGGGGAGAAATACTAGCGTAGCCAAGCTTTCTTTATGGCACAATATTTTAATCGCTTGAGATTACCAATAATGGATCTAAACAATAAACAAATTGGTACTTGATCCATTAAACTGATTGTTCTTCAACATCAACCAATTCGTAAATTAATGGTTTGGGTTTTCCTGGTGAATTAAAATTTAATTTCAATAACATTTATTGTATTTATACCATGTCCTTTTGGTTGGTAAGGAGTTTGCAACAGCTTATTCCATTTTCGTAATTTCGTAATTTTCGTAATTAAACATTATTATTATTGTGTAATTTGTATGCTTCAAGGAAAAAGTCTTTAAGTAATGTAAATTTTCCAAAAACGCGCGAAACTTGCACGATCTGCCATTGGAAATCACATGAGAACTTTTTTTT
>JAUELU010000031.1:6033427-6043774 GCA_032357145.1 Evasterias troschelii | reverse complement strand
ACTGTGCATTATAAAGCATTTAATGATAAATATTTCACGATATATTTTGTTAATAGGCCTATGATGTTTTTAAATCTAAATATTTTAAGAAATCTTTTAAATTATTTAGTTTAATTCATAATTTTGTGTATGCATATCAGTTTGAATAAGGTAGCTTGTGCATAGTGGTTATCCATAGAGCAACTGAAAAGTACAGGGCATTACATCAGTATGGGTTTTGAGGCATTGCATGGTGAGGTATAGACTAAGCAAGTCTCGCGCGTATCCAAACGAGAAAACACTTCAAACGAAGAACATTTTTATTTCTGAAATCAAATCTTTGTTTTAAATTATATTTCATGACAAATCCTGAACAACAAAAATAAATCATTACAATTTTATAAAATTAAATTTAGCTTTTTAAAAAATACGCCAAAGTGTGTTTATTATTATTTAAAAAAAAATAAAACTCTGGGACAAGGATGCTTTTTTGATGTTAACTTTTTAGAAACCCTTTACGCAGATTCGTGAAGGTCAAACAGGTTTTAAACCCGTATCGTAGTTTAAAGAAGAATGCTGACGCCTCAACACCATAGACTGCAATGACAAGGGTTCACTTTGCAATTACAGCAACTGGCGATTATAATTGCGCATCCAAAACAAGCTCTTACACAAGTTTTATGACCTGAGGTGAGCACAAAACTCTTAATTTTTTGCAACAACCGGAAGCTGAGGTCAAGTTTAATTCTTGGGTTTTCTTTGTTATACTGTTGAATTGGTTTTACTTTCATATTTTGTTATCACTTAGTATTACATTCCCAACAACATGTATAATTTTCTAGGTCATAAACTACGTTAAACTAAAATAATAGACGAAACAAAATCTCACCCACGTAAAACTCCATATGTTTGGGACCACCATGGTCCAGGAAGTTTGAATGCGCGCGAGACTTGCACAGTCTATTAGTTTGCTGTACATGTAACAGAAGTACTTTACTGAGTAGATTTTGTTCTTGAGAACTTGTCTTGTTATTTATTCTACTGCTGTGGAGTAGATTTCATAATTAAGGAGACTACTTTCTTACAAGAATTGTCTTTCTTATTAACTACTTACTGGGGATATGAAAACAGTCCTTGAGTTAACAAGAATTAATAATGAGTTAATAATAGTTAATAATGAGTTAACAACTCACCGTGTTAAAGATAATTTATTTTTTTTACCATATCCAAAATGTCAAAAAAATGTTTTGGTGTTCGTCTTGTGTTGTGGAAATTTGTCCACATAATGCAAAAGCAGCAACCTTTCCAAAATCACAAACGACCATGTCGAAAGGAAACCTTTAAATTATTGACCGGGGAAAAAATTAATGGACCGGTGAAAATTGAATGACCAGTAAAGTTAATGGACCGGTGAAAAGATGAGCTACAACAACTGGTCACAGTGGCTTGTCACTGAAGATGGTGAAGGCAAACCCTTGGTACGCTGAGAACCAAGGCTTAACACTACTATACATGTAGCAAGGCATACATGTACAATGTCTAGTAAAAACTGCTATGGGCTTGTACTGTAAACACCACTTCTCAACTTGCTCTGTACTGCAGGCTACTCAAACTGTGCAAATTACTTGCTCTTAATTTCCTCTTTTTCAGTTGTGAATAATCAATTTAAAAAAATTGTAAATTTGTTTTTAAGTGTGTGAATGATTAATAATTGGTTCATTAAATTGGCTGTGATCATATTATGACAATATTTACATTAGGTACATTGCCCCCTTTTCATGACCTTGTATTGGTCAAATACATGAATTCCTAGAGTGCAAACAGTAGGCTTGTATTTTTAAACACAACAGGAACACAAAGTGTGGACCTGAGAATAAAAGAGGTCCACACAATGTAGAGACTTGAAACACTATGTGGACTTACACAGTACACACAACAGGACCTGCAGCTTTAGTATCCCATCCAAAGGACTCGGCATTAATGGTTACACTAATTGTATTGTCTAAGGGCACAAGTGCCACGACCAGGACTCGAACCCAAACTCTGCTGATCAGAAACACTAGAGCTTGAGTCCGGTGTTCTTTTCTGCTTGGCCACGACACGCCATTGGCACCTCTACATTCCGAGAAGCACCAAGGCAATGACCAGGGGGCAATCAAGGCAATTGACTCCATTAAGTACCAAGCGTGTCAGGCATGCAGTCGATGTACATGTTGTAGCTCTTAACCACTTTACTACACGACTCGGCAAACAACGATCTCAAAAGGGCTTCTCAAAGAGAACACAGACTAAAAGTATGCAGTCAAACCGTGGAGGGTCAAACTAAACAGTGTGGTTCAAAATGTGTCCCTCGGCTGATTGTTCAAGACAAACTGTCCTCAAACACTCGACAGTTCTTTCCGAAGATAGGAGATAACCACAGCTGAGCACAATTAGTAGACTGCCTTGATAATTGAACAAAACTGACAATTAAGAACTTGTGTGTTTTTTTTTTTTTTCAACTGACTAATATTGCCCTTTCAGATATGCTTCGCTCTTGAGGCCATAAAAGCTATCTTCATCCTTTGGCTCATCTAGATGAGGACATCTTGCTTAAGGGGGGTACTCTCAATCCCATCTTGAAGATGCTAATCAACAAAACAATGAGAACTGGACAAGGGTTGTCCCCTAAGGGAGCTGATTCTAGATTGACTGAGATTATTCTATGGAAGGGAAACACAAAGCTTAAAATACCCAAGATTTGTTTTGTTTTTGCGTTTACTTTCTGTCCGACAAGTCTGTCTTGAGCTAATGGCATGACAAACATGAGCAAACATCTGTAATGGCGTATTGCGGCGGAGCAGTCAAGTGCACTGCACTCAAGCCCTTGTGTTTCTGATTAGCAGAGTGGGGGTTCGAGTCCCGGTCTTGACGCTTGTGTCCTTAAGCAAGACACTTTGCACCATAACTGCTCCGTCCTTCGGATGGGACATTCATATACATGTGTACAGTAAAGCTGTAAATTAGCTTTAGGTGTGTTGTGTAACATATTTGAACTAATGATCCTTGGAAAAAAGAACATTTCATTACCAAAGGGCTGACCTACATATAATGTACATATGGTGCAGGCTTAAATTTCAGACTATCAAACCACAGTTTTGCTGATTTTACTCAAGGACCTCAAAACAGAAATTTGACTAAAGCACTAGGTACATGTAGGAAGAATATGATGCCTGTCAAATGAACCCAATAACATCCATCGCTACTAGAAGTTTGCCCCAGTGTTTCTGGCAGTGGTTGCTGAGCTTGTAATTCAATGTGCTACATGTACATAAAACAAGTGTCAAAAATGTCAAAAACCTGTCTTCAAAACGTTTCAATCCCCTTAAGTGCATTATTGGTACATGTACATGTACAATGTACCTGTTATTTGTGTAAACGCAATAACGGGTGAACCATTAAAGATTACTGTCTCACCTTTACATTAATCAGTTTTGTGACAAGCCCCTCTTTGTGAGTGTACTTTCTAGCCTTTCAGATAGACATGCTAAAGTCAAAACACGAGGCTATTTGCATAAATTTTGCAACATTTCCATAAATGGGGGGGTGATGTGGGGGGGGGGGGGTGGTGGGGGAGGACCAAAACTCAAAAGTTTCCCAAAGTTTGCAAATTGGAAAAAGCCTTGCCCTTTCCAAGAGGTAATTCAAGACCTATATCATAATTATTTCTCCTTCCCTGTCTCTTCTAATAATGATCTCATTCAACTTCATGTAAACCGGTATTAAACCGGTAGCACATGCTACTTTCCGCTTTCTGACAAACATTACTTTCCAAACTCCAAATGTTACAAGCAGATGTCCCCATCAATCACCATGTCGCCTTAGGGTGTATGTTTCACAATCTGAATAATACATCTAGCCAGAATGTTTTGCAAACCTATCATTTACATGTAGCTTTACATTTTATGCATTAACAATCCTGCCAGAGAATTACAAAAACAAGACAACAAATGAGAATCGGTCCAAGTAGAGTGAGAGTGTAACACAAATGGTCCATTGGTAAAAGCAGAACTGCTGCAATTAAGTCAAATTCATACTAGACAGAGACACAAGGTCATTTTATATAACTCCATAATGATTGTAAAAAAATAAATTAGCCATCACTGAGCACAGAGTGCTCACTTCTATTGCCCCGTGCACAGAGCCATAGAAACTGACAGCAGGGAAAATTGGCACAAGATGTTAAGACATAAACTGCTTCCTCTTGCCGCAGGATTAAGTTACATAAACTGACGTCTTCTCATCTTGTATTCATCCATGATGCAAAGGCTATGTGCAAATTGGCGGCTGTGGCTGTTGCTCAGGGTAACCTATGTTTTAATGCATGGAAACGTGGTGGTCTACATGTAGCAGCAGCTAGACAAGTGGTGGTCTAGCCGCAGCCAGACGCTAATAGTCAGATTTTGCCTCATGTTACAAAACGGAGGTTGGAAATGGAGCCAGAACGGTACTTTGTAGATAGAGTGTTTTTCAATGGACTTTGAATAATGTTAGGGGAAAATATCCCCAAACTGCAACAGACTTTGCAGACAGTCGAGGATGTGCCGTCATCTCAACAAAAACCGGTACATGAACCTAAACACAGAGCCCATACATGTACATGTACATGTTTAATGTAGAAGTCTGATGAATTGTGAAGAAAATGAAAGTATTGGTTGTACAACTTTGACTACGGGAGGGGATGGAAAATTATCCTGGTGTTTTTGTGTTTTTTTTTCGAAATAGACCAAACAGTTGAGGAGGTCAATTAAATATGCATATTATTGAATACATGTATTTGGGCTTACATGTACTGTATCGGTTAACGACTCTAAATAGCAGGCTTATATTGCATCGTATAAAACACCATAATAATGGTGATGGTAAACTCAGTTTGTGATTACAAAACCAAGGACTTCTGGATTGTCAATCAATCAACATGTCGAGTGAAAGCCTGTGTCAGTTCGTTAAATTCAACGCTTAATTACCAGTCCATCAAGTGTAAAGTGACACCATCAAATTATATATTAAGGACAAACGCAGCTACATGTACGTTACATCCATAAAACAGATAACGATAAGTTATAAGATTGATAATATATAAAGTGGAAAAACATATGAAAATCTAAAATCATGGTAGATCAGACATGACTTACAATGTTTGTCAGACCAGCCGTACTTTTCCTCGCAAACATTTTTGTCAAAAGTAACATGCGTCAGAAAACATTCCTGTAACTGTTTGTAATTTCAATGAGGTCTGCACACCTTTTTTTAACAACTTACATGCAGCATAAAACTGGTCACACCTTATAAGGTGTGAGCCAAACAAACATGATTCCTGTTACTGGTCGGTATTTTTTTCTTTATGCTTGTCTTCCTCTTCCAGCCAACTTAAATCTTAAATTTGAAACTGGATTGTACTTTGGAACTTAACAAACAGGTGAACCTTCAGCTCAAAACGCCACATGAACAATGACATCATGATGATGTCATCAAGTCAGGCTTGAATATTGTTGGTGCATATTGTTGCATTTAGCATGATAAGGGTTAAACATGTATGCAATAAATACACACAGAATTATTAACGAATAGCAATAAATGCAAACATAACTTTTAACGAATAGCAATAAATGTGCACAGAATTATTAACGAAAAGCAATAAATACACATGTAGAAGTATATAGCAATAAATGCGCACAAAATTATTAACAAATAGCAATAAAAGCGCACAAAATTATTAATGAACAGCAATAGGGAACTTATGTAAACCTTGGAGGTATTTTGATAAAACACTTTCGAATGACCAGAGCACAGCTGGCTGGATACCGGTAATGACCCGTGTAAAAGCAATTGAGATGCATTCGCTGATGTTTTTAGAGGACACGCGTATTAATAGCTAAATGAGTACCGGTACTGAGCTTGTTATGAGGACTTGGTCTTGAGTCCCCCGTCCCTGAACCTGGCTAAGTTTGCAAACTCAAAGGGCTAGTGCAAGTCTATGTACATCAGGAGGGGAATTTCATCTTTGAGAGGGCAAGGCCGTTTTCGTTTTGCAAAGGGTACATGCATAGGAAAATCTTAAAAGCTTAGGGGAAACTTTTGAAGGGGCACCAAGGCCTAGGCAACAGAGGCCATGACCTTCTTGTGATTCCAGGCCTGCTACATCTATGGTCGTGTCTAAATTGAGCTGATTTGAGGCAATCCAGCCAAAGCTGCCGCCAACCTCAACACGGCTTTACTAAATGATCCTTTAAACTACCACATACATGTAAGTTTAGAGCCCACCCCTGGACTTACCATCCATGATTTAGGCATAAGGCGTGTCATCAGGGCGGGGTTTCTGGAGATTGCTACAGCGGAGGCAGCTGTTGATGCAATACCAACGCCAAAGTATGCATAAGTTGCTTGAATTCTCTCACGAACATAAGATGGCCACATTCTGCAAAAAAAGAAGAAAAAAGTATGAATTATTACAAATTTACAGAACACTGACTTTTGATAGGGTAAGCATTTTACAGAACACGAGTTAAAATAATTGCTCGATTGATTTCCCTTGTTTCTATGGAGATTACAGGCTTTACAAAATGATTGTGTAAAACCATTTCTTCACAATATTTCTTTTCCCATCACTAGACTAGATGCCCCTTGCATGGTTTCAATATTAGTTATTGGAAACATGAACTGTCACCCAGTTTCTACACAGTTTCTTGACCGTCAGATCATAAACAAATGCTTATAGGGCGCCGTCAGTATCGCGCAAGTGTGTGCAGTAACTGGCTGAGAGTTGAAAATCATGTCTGGCCACAGTCTGTGATCCCATCAACAGTTCCCCTTTAACCTGAAGTCCTTTATCAATCTTGAATAAATCTAAACACTTACGCTGCTCTTTCCAGCGTGCCGACGTCTTTAGACATCCCAAGGCCATAGTAACAGAGAGCTCCAACGCCGAGTGCCGCTGCCCCCGCCACTGCACCCCTTCCTATGCTGATGGCTGTTAACAAGGGGGCGGACAACAGGTGTTTAGACAAAACCATGTTTTTCAAAACCACACTACATTTATCAGTCGTATAATGGGGAATCAATCGTATTTACAATTAAACTCAACAATTATTAGGCCTATGTTATCAAATAAGATCTAAAAACAAAATAGTTCCTGTATTAAAGGTAGGGTCATTGTTTTTTTGTCACGTAATACTTATTTAAGCAAAATTATAAAGAAAGAAACAATAAAAGTCACCTGTGAAAGTTTCAGCTAAGCTGCTTAAAGTATGGTCTCTACTTGTGGGAAAAACAGCAAAAAACTGTCTCAATAACTTATAAGAATATTGGATCCTATAAACGGACACCAACCCGGATTCAAATGTTTTTATTGACTCCTAATCAACGGGGGCATTTCAGATGAAATATTTTTGCAGGAAGCTTTCCAACATTAGAAAAGGAAGCCTTTGATAGAAATTAAACAATAGCCTATTATTATTATTATTATTTTTATTTATTTTTGGGAGGGGGGTCATCACCAAACGATGACCCTACAGGTAGACCTTTAATGAGAGGTGATGCTAATAAATGGATTAATAAATTTCCAATTATTTTGTCAGTATATGGGACCCATATTTATTATTGCTCAATTGGTTTGGACCTGTGCCGCCACCTAGTATAATCAAAAGTCTGCAAAGTAAGCCCCAATAAAACAATAAAATAAAACAATAAAATAAATGATAAATATCTTATTCACCAATTCAGTACTTTTTCTACCTCTTCTCATGTTTAATTTTGTCCTTTGTGTTTCTGACCTCTTGTGGTGAAACCAGACCCTTTCCTGAAACATCCCCTCCATTTCCTTTTCATTGTACTCCTTGCTTTTTCTGAGTGCTTTCTCCCTATCTCTCTAGCTCTTTTTATTTCTTTTTACAAGACTGAATCTGTTACACCAGTAGACCTGTTTGTGATGTCATTTAGCCTTTGAGAAAGACTCTCCTAGGATTGAAGTGTCAGATTACTGACTACTTTTTTAACATATGGTATAAATTGAAAAAGCTGTTGCAGGTGGCGGCACAGATTCAATCCAGGTTCTTTGCAATCAGCTAATTATATTTTCTGATAAATATTTGAATGTTTTCCCACATGGGATGGGGACCAGCTAATCATAAAATGATGAGTTGTTATACCTGATCCATCAGCCGGTGCCCCTGCCAACTCCTTTAATGACTTGGTCTTAGCAGCTCTCTTTAATCCAATCCTACTCTGTGTAGCGTATCGCTGCACTGGCACCATCACATTGAACCTGGCTCTCACACATGCTGTTGTCCCTCTGCTAGCAGTAGCAGGAAGGGAGACGCAGGCTCTTGCAGGGAGGGTAACAACGCCTCTACAGGCTAAAGCAAACATGATGACTTAAGATGTCCACACTCAATAAATTTTCTGTTAGGGAGAAGGAATACATGTAGGCGTATTAGGAATCATTGGGAAAGGAAACGGGAAAGAAACTTTCCCTCTACGAGGGAAGTTCAAAATTCTAATTTTGGCCCTAATTTTGAAATAAATGTTTGTAGACTGTTTGCCATTGAAATTTAACACACATGTACACAGTACATGTACATCACATGTATGTATGTATCAGGGATTCGTAGAGATCTTAAACCACACAAATCTTTTTAAAATTTGTTCATAACATTTAACAAGTTTAACTAATGAGTAATTTGTCAATAATTTGGGGTTGAACTTGAACAAAGAAAAATTGACTTGAGCAGGATTTGAACCAACAACCTCAGGATTAACGTGCTGGCACTTTACCAAATACTGAGCTACATATCATCTAGCCCTACATGTAGTTGGAAGTCTCCTTAGCTTAGTTTGTCAATATCTTTGTTCGGGGTTGTCAGTCAGAAGCTATACACAACCGTTAACTGCCGTGTAACGTAAGGTTTAGCCAGGGATCACAAAAGTGGGCATTTGTTGTGACTGTTTGTTTAAAAAATCATAGCAAATTTGAAGTTGAGGTTTTCCATCATGATCATATCCTCCACAAACTGCAGGATTTCGCTGGGGCCCTAGTTTGACAAAAATGTCAAAATATCTAAAGAACGAGTACAGCGCCCCAGTTACTATGGATCTACCACCAGTGTCAATGTCAGTGACCATTCACAAAAGTTGTTGACTTGAATTTTGAACAATATGATCATATTTTTAATATGGTAATGTTAAACTTAAACTTTAAGTGCAATTGTCTATCTAATTACTGGTATTTTATTAAAAGCCTGTGACACTATCTTTACTTACCTCGTGTTCAAATTTCTGTATTATTCTCTTTCTCGTAAAAGATCTAATGAAAAGAGCAATATTAACGACGAATTACATCAGCTATGTCTAATGTCTGTTCCTTAATCTCCTACTTCACGTCGATGATGGTGAAATAAAAATGTATGTAACGTTCCCAAGAGTTTGTCATCATTCTTTCAAGGGTTAGATAATACCGTTTGGATACGAGGACTTGCGTAGTCTTGCATCCGCTACTGTTTACACCAAAAAAGCATTGACTTCAATAGGCAATGAAGTTGTATTACGTCAGGGGCTCAGACTAAAAAGAATGCACGCTTTTTGTTTAGATTTTTGGGGGGACGGGCTACCGTGGTGAGATAATTTCAATAAGAGCATGGGAAGAAAAAGAAAAACACACACAAACAATTAAAAAGAAGTGAAACCAGACCGAGGAACTTGTTGCGACATGCAGTAAATAATTATTAACTGAAAAGTAATTTAAACAAGAGTGCAGACCTATGACGCTTTTTCCGGCATTTTTACCATAGGCCTCTAGCTATACACAAGTTCCACATAAAAGTATGAATATAACGTTGCTTTCAGTTTTTATACGTATTTTCAGAAAATCAGTCACGAAGATTTGCATTAAAAAGCCTTTTTGAGAAATTTCCGAGTTGACGCTATAAAGTAAGCCGCAGTTATAAGGCACTTGGTCTTCGCAAAGGTCAAAAACTCGCACTGGACCATCATCGAAACTATACCTCCGAGATGAACGAGCAACAATGCCACAACACATGCTTTACGGTTTTAAAGAAAACTTAAAAAGGACCACTTACTTAACATTTGAAATCCGATACCGAGTGATCTGAAGTGCGAAGTGCCAAGATTCCATGTGGGTGTTGGCAACTCTCTGCGGGTTGCCTGAGGCCTATTCAGACATCTTCACTGAACTCCTCCTTCATTTTGAAGCAACTAAAAAGACAATCTTTGTCAAACTTTATCATGAGGAACGGGCCATAAATTGTCAAGCTAAACAAACAAGAGCTAAAAGAAAAGAAAAGAGGAAGACAAAAATAAACGCACACGAAAAAG
>JAUELU010000031.1:5921275-5935803 GCA_032357145.1 Evasterias troschelii | reverse complement strand
AAAGCACATGCAAAAAGTCAACTGCTGTTGCATGTCTCAGTTATATACAAATGTACAAAATCAGTTGCTATTGCATGACTTGCAAATAACAATAAGTCACTACACATCTTTCCTTATGGTGCAACAAAAGTTATTATTATGCATGCAAAATTGGTAAGGATAAAAAACATCTGTTTAATTTTAATCTGAAGCTTACTAGTTTTGAAATTCATTAACCATTTTTTTCTGTGAAATACTTCCCTCTGAAATGAAGTCATCCGAGAAAACTGAACCTGAATACCTACAAAAATTATAATAATTGAATAATGATTACAAATAAATAAAGTATACAAAAACGCAACAGCCAGTTTCGGTTGTCAAACCAAAATTAGGGACAATGTGTTTATTATTATGTTGACAATTGTGCATTGTTTCCACTGTTATTTTTCTCCTGTTTCACACAACGGATTTAAGCCCAAATTTTCACAGTTACATTCCCATTTACATTACGATGGTTAATCACCCATGAACACTGTCTGCGACTAGCTGTAAGCTCTACCAATCCTAGCATCTATGCTAATTATTTTTGCATCGAGGACTAAGAATCATTGTTTTGTTTTTATACCGATGTGTAGGCCTACTCAGTACTTTCCTGAGTTCTTTGGAAAAAACCTACAGCCACTCGGGTGGGGTTTTAACATCATTAAGATGATGTGTACTGAAAAAAAAGCATTGCTCTTTTGTTTTCTCATTAGGCCTTGAACCCCCTTCCCCCCGCCCCCGACCAGAAACCCCCTCGTCCCACACCCCCGTCACTACGCTACGCCTACCCTTTTCAGAGTTTAAAGCCCACGTCACACACTTGTACTTACACACGTACATATACACAGGCAACGTTTATCGCTGATGCCCTGACAACACCGTACTGACACGTTGTTGAGACGCTGCTGTTGACGCGCACCAGTCAAATCTACCAACAACATGGCGGATACAACGATGGACGACCTAGACGAAAGCAGCGTGGTTGCCGATCTGATTCTAAACGATACCTTAAATGAAACAATAGCCAATGCTACCACAAAAATCCCAGCCACCCCGGAAGGTATGGCTATTGCCTACGGGGGTCTGGTGATCATGGCCCTTTTGCCCATCTTTTTCGGTGCTTTTAGATCTGTTAAATATCAGAAAGAACAGAAGGTGAGTGCAACAGCTGTTTCGGTGTGTTGTGTTTTTTGTTTGGTATTCGCTTGAATACCGTTGGGTTGGGTTGAACACAAACGATGGGACTTGCTGACTGTTGTTTTGTCGTTTTACACGTTATAAATGAGCATAGAGAATGAGGAAGGAATACATTATGATGGAGGAGGAATTATATGTTATTAATAAATGGTTAATTGCAGCATTTTGCACGATGTTTGCAGTCCCAAAACCATGACGATCTATAATTTCTTTTTATGTATGATTATGAAATGAAAATGCTTATAAACAAAATAATATTTTTGCAAATGATGATATTTTTGTCAGTTATGTTGTTTAGTGCCAAACAATATTGTAGATGTACGTCACTTTTGCTCAAAATACCTGCAGCTGCAAAACAAATTGGCCCAACATAAAAATCACTGGCCTCAGCTCGGTCCTGCGGTCCAATGCAATGGCATAACCAGACATTTTCATTAGACATAAGGGGGACAAGAAGGGACAAAGACATAAATTTAAAAACGACAATTGGTGGGGTGTCGTCTCCCCCTCTTCCCCCCTCTCTGTTTACGGCTACGCCACTGCTGCTGAGGTCCAGTGTAATTTAGGAGCTTTGACTTTGAGGATGTACTATTTTGAATGGGTTATGGATTCATATAGCAAGCCTAGATTTCTTTGCAGTTTTTCTTGACATTATTTGTTACTTTTAAAGATTATCTTTATATCCACCTCTACAGGAGAATGGGGAAGTCCCGGAAGTCATGTCAGAAAAAGATGCCGCAATGTTCCCAATTATCGCAAGTGCGACACTATTTGGAATTTATGTAGTTTTCCAGGCAAGTATGACACAGTTTGATGATGATCTAGAAGATGTAAGTTTTTGGTTTTTAAAATAGCCAAATAAATGTCTAGTTAGTATTGTTAAATTATCCTGCTTTACTAGTGACTAGGCGTGGGTGAATACCCTTCGTTGCTATGTCTAGTTGCAACTGCCGCCTTTCAGCTACCCAATTACCCTGCAACCACGATTACTGAAAAAATAGGCACAAGTAGGGTCGAAGTCACAAAAATTTAAAGCTTGACTAGTTGTGTAGTGGATTTCACGAGTCGCCCATGACTACTAGTGATTATTCTCAAAATACCTTATTACCTTTATATATCATTTAATGTCAATCTCTTTTTCTGTATAGATTTTCTCAAAGGAGTACATCAATTTGTTGTTGACCGTTTACTTCTTCTTCCTGGGAGTCTTAGCTCTTGCTCATATCTTCAGGTAAGTATATTGCATCGGTAAATCCAGAACGGTTACCAACCAAAAAGAGGTACTCAAGGGAGGCAGTGTTCCCCTCAACAGTGACAACAATGACGGCAAACCGTGATTGAAGCAATGGGAATGGACAGTACACCTCAATCTTGAAAGTTCAATTTATTTTTAACATTAATTTGAATGAATATTCTTGGCAGCCCTGTGATGCGGAAGCTTCTACCTGCAGCATTCCCAAATGAGTCGTATCATCTCATATTCACAAGAGGAAAAGCTGAAAAGAAGGAAGGTGTGTAGTACCCGCAACCCCCCCACCCCCCACTGAACAAAGTCCATGAGAATAAGTTGTTCCTTTTTATATTTTCTCCCCATCCACGCAAAATCTTTACTAAAAGTAGGAACACCAAAATCTTGACTCCGATACTGAAAAGAGACAGTCTGCTCCAAATGAGATGGCTCTCTCTCAAATCGTTGTTTGGAAGTTTCAGTCTGCATAGCAGAGAGTTGGAGCAGAGAGGTTAACCCTCTTACTCTTGGTACCATTGTTCTGAAAGTTGACCAACCATTTGAAACCGTTTAACTTGCAGGTTGTGTACAATGGTAGAGCTGTATAAAGAAATATTTGTGTTGTGTGTGGATGTACTCATCGCATGATATCACATTTGCAGGATGGCATATGTATTAGTCAAAAGATAGAATTGAATGGTCAGACAGTGGGAGGGTTGACTGTGTACTGTGTATATCTATGCATTCACCACTTGATATCATATTGCAAGAATGCAGTTAGTTATATCATGCAAAATCTTAACGAATTAAAGGGAACGGTGAAACAGTAGTAGGGTTAAATAGTCGGTAATGTAATCAACATTATTAATGTTTTTGTTTTTTCTGTCACAGATTTAATGAATTACGAGTTTGACAACAAGGATCTAGTGTGCCTCGGACTGGCTGGTATATTTGGTGTCTGGTACCTGATGAAAAAGGTACAACATTCACATCATTAACGGGACTACAGAGTTACAGACTTGCCTTGTAATTGTACTTTTCATTGAGTGGTCAAATGTCAACTCCGTTAGAATATCACAGAAGGTTGTACTGAATCGCAAAACAAAGTTAACCAGAGGGCCAGGTGTACCCATTGTATGAGAGCCTAACAGCATGCCCCTGGTGTAGCCTGGTCTATGGATTCAGTCCTGTACAGCCAAATTAATCATGCTCAGGATCGGGCTAGGTTTAGCAATCTTAGCAGATACTTTCGGTGTAGTAACATTTCTGAGCCACAAAACCAGGGCCTAATTTCAAGGCTCTGCTTATCGCCGAACTCTGCGCTTGTGATCACAATTATTTGCTTACAGGGAAACATTACTTCGCTCACTATTCTGCACTAAGTTGTGTAAGCAAAGTTGCTAGTAGTGTGGAGTTCGCACACACACAAGCTAAAGTTCCCTGCTAACCAGTGAAATACGCTTAATGTAAGCGTGGAACTCCTTGCTTCCTCAAGCGCCGATTCTTTGCTTACGGTAAGCCGAGCCACGAAATGGGGCCCTGCCAGCCAGTGGAGATTTTGTTGAAACTCGTGCCCTGCTCTACCTTGGTTGGTGATTTGGTACAAGCTCTATGTTCAGTAATAATTGATGGATCTTTCTTTTTGTTTACAGCACTGGGTTGCCAATAACATCTTTGGCCTAGCGTTTGCCTTGAATGGAGTAGAGTTCCTACAGCTCAACACCGTCATGACTGGGTGTATACTGCTAGGAGGTCTCTTCATCTATGATATATTCTGGGTGTTTGGCACCAACGTCATGGTGACTGTTGCCAAGTCATTCGAAGCTCCAATCAAATGTAAGTTTCTTCCTCCATTCCGGGATAGAAAACAGAGAAAGATGATCACAAATTTGTATATAGCATTGGTCCATGTACATGCTTATGTAAGGAAATGGACGTCTGCCTAGCACACTCTGGTGGGTGTGGTCAAGGGGCCATGAGAAAGAGACACCCAAAGTGAGCCAGATCAGCTTGTGGTTTAACATGATGAAAACCTATTAGAAAATGTTCGGCATAGTCCCAGATATCAAGAATGGCCACTGCCAGATATTTCATAGGTGAGGGTGCCTGCCAGACTTACATCACCGGTACTTAGACCCGGGGTGGAATTCACAAAGAGTTAAGACTGGTCTTATCTCGAATTAGGACAAGTTTTGTTAAATCGATCTTAGTATCGATCTTAGCTAGGATTGATCCTATGTCTAGGACTAGTCCTAACTCCTAGGACTAGTCCTAAGTTAGGACTATCCTTTGTGAAATCCACACTTGGTAAAAGAAATCTGCTGTCAACTTTGAGTGGAATTTGGGGGCTTGTTGATGAATATCTTTTTCATTTATGCCTAGTTTTGTTGTTTTTCTTTCAAGTGGTTTTCCCACAAGACATCTTGGAGAAGGGCTTTGAGGCCCATAACTTTGCCATGTTGGGTCTTGGAGACATTGTCATTCCAGGGATATTTATTGCTCTTCTGCTCCGGTATGATGTAAGGTAAGGAGGATGTAAGGTAAAGATTATTGCTTCCCCCCCCCCCCACCGATCCGCCCACTCATCCATCCTCCCACTCCCATCCCCAAACCTGAAGAAAAAAGTCTGAACATAGGAAACTAAGTTCTACTGCAAGATGGTCTGTTTCGTGCTTAACCATTGTTACTGGTGTTTGTTGCAGTAAAGCGAAGACAAGTCGTATCTACTTCACAGCGAGCTTCTTGGCCTACATCTCGGGTCTGCTGACCACCATTGGTATCATGCATTTCTTCAAGCATGCCCAGCCAGCTTTGCTGTACCTGGTACCGGCCTGCATTGGGGTACCACTCATCGTAGCGCTCATCCGAGGAGAAATCATGGACCTTCTCAAGTAAGTGACAGACAGATAGCAGCCATTTTTCGAATTCTTGGATACACACATTGTGCTGATCATAGTAATTTCTATTTCTATTTCTATTTGTATGATAATTCCCATCAAAGCATGTAGTGTTCAGCATCTAGATGAAGCACAAGTGTATTGAGAACCAGACACCCTGGCGAACCCCTTCTCTTAGCAATAAGCGACTGGGGTCTGTTACATGTATTGACAGTTTTTATAACAACACCGGGACCTTTGGCTTTATGTCCCGTCCAAGGACGAAGCAATAATAAATGTCTTGCTTAAGGACACAAGTGTCAAGATCGGGAATCGAACCCACACTAACAGAAACACCAGAGCTTGAAGGGCTGATTTGACCTCAAGAGGTTGGAAACACAAAAGAACATCTTGTTCTTATTTGACAAAGTCATCTCCGATCTCTATGGAGATTTGTTATTATTCAGTCATCAGTATAAATGTATAAAATCTGCATACACAAGTTTCCTCATCAAATTTTCTTATATTGTTATCATTTGTGTAGATACGCAGATAATCCAACAAAGGAGACGGTCGATGAAAAGGTTACAGACGGGGAAGATGATAAGACAAGCAGCAAAGACAGTGAATCCAAGAAATCCAAGTAACTTGACCTGGGTATGACCTCAGAAATGTTGACCTCAAGTTCACAATATGACCTGAAGTATAACCAATATGCATCCATGCAAAATCCATAATTGACCTTTGGATTAACTTCAGAAATCACTGAGAGTCATTGCTTGACCTCAAGGATGACCTGGTGTCATAACTGGCCCTTATGGTTTAACTTGACCTGTTGGATGACCCAAGTATAACTAATAGCGTTATAAAAGAAAGCTTCAATTTAAAGTGTTGCAACAGTTATGTATCTCTGCTTCGTTGACTAAATTTGATTGTCGCTTGGTAACTTTTCAATAATCTTAAAGTATAAATCATGGTTAACCCTCCTACTCTTGGTATTATTTTTTCAGTGAGTTGATAAACCATTTGAATCCATTCAACTAAACAGGGCCCAATTTCACAGAGCTGCTTTGGCAGAAAATATTGCTTAACAATTGTCTGCTAAGCAGAATTGAGTAGGATACCAGTCCCAAATTGTACATGTGACATGGTAGTTTGGCTGGTAACCTTATTCTGGTAAGCGACATTTTGTTGTGCTTAGCTGCTCTTTGTGCTTAAGCAGCTCAATGAAATTGGGCCCTGGTTGTGTGGTGGCACAACTGTGCACAGAACTAACTGCGCATTACATGTACAGAGTGAGTGTGGAAAGAAATAGCCTTGTCTGCCTTGTGCAACACAGAACACAGCAGCTTGGCACTGTTTGTGTATTCTTTGTGCTCAACTGTTTGTATCTTGGGTTTGTTTTTAGCCCTGGTAGGACGCAAGTCTCCTCTACCAGGAACTAGTTTTATTTCAGGTGATGTTGGAACTATATAATGAGATTATTAGGGTAGTGAAAAAGTAGTATTTTTTCTTTTTGTGGGTGTTTTCCTGAAAGTCTGATCGTAGTTTTCTTATAGATAACGTAAGACTGTTTTGATTCTTTTCGAGTGTACACTCAAAAAGAATTTGATGGTGTTTTTTTTTCTCAGAGTTTGACTCAAACTGGTTGTTTGAAAATGTTTGTTCTTTTTTTCTTATAAACAGCCACTACCTTGCTGACATTGTGTGCCGCTATTTTTCTTCAAAATTGACTTAATCTTAAAGACTGATTCCTTAAAACGGCTTTTGTGTCTCTAACTTGGTAACATTTTGAATGTTTATCAAATACCTATAGAGTAGTGAATCAAGCAAGCTGCAATCCTCAGTAATTAATTATATTTCAACCAGTAGTACTCTTCCCAATTGGTGTTTGTGTTCTGCAAAGTTAAAAATAATCAAGTTAAATGTAAGGTCACTAAAAATTAAATATGAAAAATTTCCTTTGTGCATGCACAATAAACTTCAGCTGTGTTGGTTTTGTTGAATATTAAATGATGTACAACTTAGTCAGTGCCCTTTGTGGGTGAGTGTTGTCAAGAAGCAGCAGCACACAGGGAACGTGACATAGGGGGCGGGAATCAGATTAAGGTCAACATGATACAACTCATAATGTCTTGTCACACAGTAATTTTTACAGGCAACTTGGAGGCAAAGGGAACACTTCGGTAGTACAACATACATCTTACTTACACTATCTTACTGTTCACTCTACAATTAAAGCACATCTGTAACATGATAAGACCCAAACAAACCTGTGAAAATTTAAGCTCTATAGGTCATAGGAGTCGCAAGAAAAAAGTGGAAAAAGCCTTGTTTTCACTGTATCCATACATTGAGTTTGGGACTTGCAAGATAAAAACGAATTGTTTTACTTCTTTCTTCAAAACTGTTGCATTTCAAGCAACAAAGTTTCAAAGGGAGTTTCCCACGACTTCAATCTTTATACCATGTAAGTTGTGTGCAAATTTGTACACAATTCTACTCTTACCATTGTTATGCACACCCTTTAGGTAATACATGCCTGGAACTGTTTGCCTGTAAAGTTTCGCGCGTATTTTGAAGTTATTGCGCGGGATTTTGATTTTTCACCGGTTAAGGGCAATGTACACGAACGCAAAGTTCCCCCCAAATCTCGAATACCTGACCTGTGAGACTTGGGAGTGTAGAATCCATCCAACTATTAATAACATACTTTAAAATATTTATTGTTGCACACTCATCAAAACTGTAGAAGTATTCATAACAAAGTGCACTGTATAAAAGCTGTTAAGCGACTAAACTAAGACAAGAAACTACTGTATTTTTATTGAATAGGGTTCGTTTTTGAATGGAGAAATATGAAGCTGCAATTTTGCAGTTTTTTTAATTTTCCTTTTTTGTTGTCCAAAACAAAACAGAAAGTTGGCATTTGGTGAGATTGTTTGATATGTTCTATTGTGTTTATGTCCAGCATGGACATATTTGAAATTGCATTTATTTTCATAACTTTTCGTTTATAATGTTAACATGATAATTGGAACGTATACCATGAACTGTTTTCCAATATGGGTAAATAACACAAAATTGGTGAGCAGTCCGTAAACTGGAGGATGTTCCCATCCTCGTTGTTTTTAACAAACGGTTTTAACTTTATTTGCTAGTTTAAACTTGAACTAAATCTTAACGATCTCTGTCATATTTATGGGTTTTATGTGTTTGTAATTGTTGCTAATATGCATTAACAATAAATGTGCACTCCGTGTACACAATGTAGTAGTACAGGTAGCTATTAAGGAAACTATTTTGTGTTGATTGTTTTTTGTTTTGTTTTTTAGCTCAAACAAATATGCTTCTACAACCTATAAAACACTCCAGTGCCGATGGAGCTTTTTTCTCCACAAATGCCGAAGCTTCCTTGTTACATCTTAATCAATATATTCTGAAATTAACACAGACAAAATGGCATGAGAGGGACTTGAGCCAATGACCTCCGGACGGCCGGACCAACAACGTGCCGGTGTCCTTGAGAAATCTGTCCCCGGAGATTCTGTCCCCCTAATGGAAAATTAACATGGTCTGAAGGAGGATGATTCAAAAGAGGGCGCAATAGGGGACAGAATCTCTACCAACTGAGCTATCTTGCCCCAATATTTGCAATCTCCTTATTTGTAAATATCTTTATTTGGGTTGCCAGTCAGATGCCATTCAACCTGTAACTGCCGTGTAGCCAGGGATCACACCCAAGTATATGCATACAACATTCAAGAAGAAGTAAACGAAATTTGTTTTAATTGGTTTTGCAAAAAGGCCGTAAATACTAAAAACACGAATTAAAAGTTTTGCTCTCTGCCGCTCTAAAAAATGTCCAGCTCTTTCCTTGTGTATAATAAGTTGAATTCACTTGTTCGTGTATTATGGATAGGCTGTCGGTACACATTTTACATACAAAGTTTATTGATAACGTAAACTACGTCAACGAGATCATCAATCAATAATTAGCTGACCCAAGACCCTCCTGACAAAAGGAAATAATCGATTCGGGGTCCCATGGCACATCTCCAACGCCCCAACAAGGGACATGTAACTATAATAAATACTTGATTAGTCCACCCCGTAGTGTATATTTAGACTCGTAGCTCGCTCAATTCTTACGAAGGAATTCGACATTTACTTAGGGCATCTTTCCTAAGATTTTTCTCTTGAGACCGTCATCTCTGATGGCTGGACGATGTCGGTAAGCAAAGACGTCGTGGGACATCTCGTCATTTTTTATCACAACCCATGAAAATAAGACGTTTTCTACTTTCTTCGAGTCATACGTCGACATAATGTAAAGTTACAAGAGAACTTCGGTGAGTTTACTGATATCTTTGAACCATTGTCAAATTGATTCTGAGGAAGAACATTGAAATTCTTGGAACTCAGGATCAAGAACGAGAGGCAAATCAAACTTACATCCAATAAATACAGCTTCGTTTCGGGGTTATCATCATGTTTTATTTATAAATGAGTTTTTCATTTATGTTTGAAATTATAGTTAAACAGGCACGTTGTCTTTGGATTGGGTGCTTTGTGCTATAAAAACAAAGGGCGTTCATTTTGAAATGAATGTGGTTGGAAAGATATTATAACAGTAGAATATAATGATTCACATAAAATAATGTTCCTTGAAACTGTGCGGTTTTTGTGTAATTTCATGACAGAACACGATCTGCTATTATGTAGAACCGAATTTTGTACTCCACAAAATGGCGGACCGTTTGTTCAGCTGGTTATTTCAAGAGGCAATTTTTTTTTTCAATCACTACTCACGTAGGTGTTTTTGTGCATGAACAATTAAAAGGATAAGGAGAAACTAAAACTGCAAAATTCGAGAGATTTGAAGACAATGTACCCCTTAATCACGACGCGTTTGATGGCTCGTAAAACGAGGCCATGAGTCAGAATAAAAGAAGAAGACACAATTTTGCACGTTCTACTTTTCAAAAAGAATACTGCGACCATAAAGCAACATCACAAAAAATAAATCCTAATAATTATTTCACTATAACACTTCATCAGAGCAATTCTCGAGAATATTCTCGATGTCTCGTCTGAGCCACCATAGACTATGAGTAAAATAAAAATTAGGTGATGTTATCTCTAAATATGTCATCAAATTTTACTCAAAACGTCGAAGCGGTTCACGATTTTCTGAAATGATTTTGTGCATGACTTTTGTTGGGCTATTTTGATAGCTCCAATCGAAATAAGCAAGGGGTGATTTGAAGGTCTTTTTGTTGGTATGCAGTTTTCATGACAATTGGTAAATCGATGAGGTACGGACTAGAACACTTATTGTGGAAGAGTAGGGGTTAACCCCTGTGTTTCTGGTTCACAATTCTAGCAAGCACCCTTGTTTACAGGCTACTCAGGATTGCGAGCTACAGTGTTTAAGTTCACTTGTGAGGCATCCTTGGTTTCATTATCTTATAAATATATTATATATAATAATAATACTAAAAGGTTAAAAGTACGCATTTCCACTTTGTGATATTTTTCTTTTAGAATTCGTGAAAACGATTTGTCCAAACGCCATGGGAAAGGTCGACTATTCACAGGCCGTCTCTTTCAGCTACAGTTCGGGCAGCTCGGCGGTTGATGAAGAAGAAGATGAAGATCTTGTCAAGGAGAGGAAGAGACGGGAAGAGTCTGTTCGAAGAGCAAAAGTTATCGAAGAGCGAAAGAGAGCAGCTCAGGGGGGAAGAGGAAGAGGTCGGGGGAGAGGTAGAGGTCGAGGAGGTGGGCAGAGGAAAGCGCCACCACGGCGTAAAGACCCCGGACCAGAGCCGCTTGAAAGCATCGATGAGGTAAGCGAGAGCAGGATGGATTCAGCTGCAACAAGCGTCAAGGCTCCATCTGCTAGAGGGCGGGGGAGAGGAAGGGGGAGACCTACTTATAACCTAGGCCCTCCCCCGCAATCTAGACCTGTCACTTCACAATCACAGCGCCCCGTGACTTCACAGTCACAAAGACCGGACACATCAAAGTCAAAGAGGCCGGAGACATCACAATCCAAACGGCCAATAACTGCTCAGTCTAACCACTCAGAGCCCAAAGAAAAACCACCACCTGAAGAACCAAAAGTGAAAGAGGAAGAACCGAAGAAGGAGGAACCAAAGGAGGAAGAACCAAAGAAGGAAGAGCAAAAGAAGGAAGAAGAGAAAGAGGAACAACAAGAACAACCTGCGCCTGAACCTGGACCAGCAAAAAAGAAGAAGTTCTCAGCGGCAGTGAGAGCGAACATCTTCTTACGATCCCTCTTCGGGAAAAAGAAAAATGAAGAGCCTGAACCAGAACCGGAACCCGAGGTGAAAGAAGAAGAACAAGAAGAAGAGGAAAAACCCGAGGAGAAGAAAGAGAACGAAGAGGAGGCAGCTAAGCAGGAGGATGAAGAAGAAAAGAAAGATGAAGAAGAAGAAGAGACCCCACCTCCACCCCCACCGCCGCCTAAAAGTCCCACACCAGAACCCAAGGAACCGGAGGCCGATACGGAACTGGAGAAAGAAGAGGAGGAAAAAGCACCAACACCAGCCCCGGTACCAACTCCTGAACCGGAAATAAAGTCAGAATCTCCTACACAAGCAAGCAACGTGGAGGAAGAACCACAGGAGGAAGTCAAACAAGAGGAGAAGATCAAGACTACTGAACCCCCACAAGATGAAGAAATGACCGAGGAGGACAAGGAGAAGGCGAGGGGGATTCTAAGCTCCATCTTCGGCAAGCGCAAGACCCTTGCACCGGCAGTCCGGGCATCTCGCACGAGCCTTCAAAGCATCGGGACAGTGGATTCAGAATCTCAAGAAGACAAACCCAAGAAGGGCTTCCTCAAAGGACTCTTCGGACGGAAGAAATCAGATGGTGATGATACGTCAATGAGAGCGTCTAGGATCAGTCTCAACCGGAGTATGGTATCACTTCAGCACTCCTCAGAGACGGGTAACAGTCCGCGAAATGACCCGGTTGTAAACATCAAAACACCAACCCCACCACCGGCAGAAAGGGTACCCTCACCCCCGCCACCTCCTCCTGAACAGAAACATGAACCCTCCATCGCCTCAAACCGACCAGTTGTTATCATCAATACAAGCGCAAATGACGGATCATTCCAGAGGACGTTAATCGAAGCTCTAAGAGGAAACGTCTCAACCGAGGAACCAGAGCAGCCTCAAACTCCAGCAGAGCAGCCTCAAATACCTCAGCAGCCTCAAATGCAACAGCAGGCTCAAATGCCTCAGCAGCCCCAAATGCCTCAGCAGCCCCAGCAGGTAGTTCCTCCAAACATGGCGTACACTGGACTCTCCCCGCAGATGGTTCCGTATCCGATGTTCCAGCCTCCACAGCCGTTTTACGGCCAACCCAATCCATACATGTATCCCCCTCATATGATGCCGGGTTACGGTGGATACCCCGGCGGCTATCCAGGCGCTTTCCCCCCGTTCAATATGTCCATGCCGCCGGTTAATAACCCGATGATTCCCCAACAGCAAAACATGGTCTTCCAACAGCCGCAACACGTCCAACAAGCGATACCCGTCCAACAACAACAGCCAGTAGTTCAACAAGCCAATCAAATAAGTTTTAGTCAAACTCAACCAATGACAGGCGCGAGCTCGTATACCCCACGTGGTCGCGTCAATCCAGCCACCAATAACAATCAACCATTACACATTGTTGAGAAACTTGATGCAGCATTGGTAGCAGAGAGACAACGTCCACAAGTTCCCGAAGACGAGTTTGAAGACTCTGACTCTGACGATAACTTTTATAGCTCAGAACAAAGAAAGATACGGAGGAAAAAGAGGAAAGCAAAGGAAGGGAAAAGGACAGAAAGAGAGAGGCGGCGGCGAGACGAAGAAGAGCGGGAACGTGAAAGGGAAGAGGAGAGGAAATCCGAACCCCGAACTCCACCCCCACCGGATATTGATCTCGCCGGGTTATTATCATTGATTGAGACGGGGCAAGAGCCACCAGAGCCCGGTAGGGAGGAACCGGTCGAGGACGGTCAACAATCCCGACCGGAGACTAGTAAAAGCACCAAAAACGGAAAGGTACCGCTAACCGAAGAAGATGAACTGAACCATTTATTAGCACAACTTGGCTCGGCACCGTCCTCCGGAACACCCGTCCCAAAAAGCGCCAAAAACAGGAGGAAATCCGCGCCTAAAATGCAGATGGAAACCCGAGAGAATACTCTCTTAACAATGCTTCGCGAAGAAGACAAACGACTCGATCAGTTAAAGAACAACTCAACCCGAAGGAAATCCACCACCGACTTCAGAACTAAAAGCAGAGGTGATAATGAGAAACGCAGTTCAGTGCCGAACTTGGGGCTCTTCCCCACGGGACAGCCAGGGGAGCATCTGGTCCAACCCCCCGGTCAGTTCTCCGGGATGAATCCGGAACAAACGCGGAACATGTCAGCCGAAAGACTTTTGCACGAGGCTCAGAAAAAACTGATGTCAGTTCAGCAGTCTCTCCGAACATGATGTAAAACTCTTTTCACTGCATGTACAACACAAAAATATTTTTTTAAACATCTAAACAATATTGCGACTGTGAAATGTTCACAGAGGACTTTCAATGTCAGTCCTTTCAGCCGAATGCAAATTTATAGTTTTCAAACTGCGCAAGTTTTATGCTTTATTCAATTTGGAACCAGCGAAATTGTAATTTGTTTGTGTTTCCTTCACAATAATACAAAGCAACGTGGGACCCGAAGAGCCTAAACAAAACGTTTGAAAACACACAAGTCTCGCATGGATCATTGTCTATACTGTTGTTAATTTGATTATAAAAAACGAGAAAAGTATCAACTTGAAAATTCAAGTCATTCCATGAAATGATTCCAAAGATCTATATTACACAAGTGCACCGAAAGTTATTTTACTTTTGAATGATAAAAATCTCATCTGAAATGATAATCCACAAATCATTGTAAAGATTTTAAATGTGTAAACACTTTCATTGAACAAATTTGTGGCCATTTTAAGAAAAGACATTACTAAACCAGAAATTCTACAAACAATAAAATATCAATATGACACATATTAAAAGACTGAGTTAAAGGCACCAGCCCGCTCCGATTTCCATCAACACTTTAACTGTGACCTTTGACTCTTTCATGATCTCTGAAACGCAAAAACTTTGCAATCAGTCACGAATCT
>JAUELU010000031.1:5809850-5823558 GCA_032357145.1 Evasterias troschelii | reverse complement strand
ATCATTTTCTTGCAACTTCAATGACCAATTGAGTCCAAATTTTCACAGGCTTGTTATTTTATGCCTATGTTGAGATACACCAAGTGAGAGTACTGGTCTTTGACAATTACAAAACTTGTTAACAAAGACAGAAAGTTCTGTAATTAAGGCTCATTGACTGATTTTGACCTTTGACACTTACCTCTGGAGCTTCCTGTTTCTCAGCAGCTGCTGCTTCATCATTCTTGGCGACCTTCTTGGATTTCTTCTTTACATTAGCCGCATCCTCTCCTTCATCGGAGTCCTGCTTTCTTTTCTTACTTTTCTTCTTGTCTTTGGTTGCATCTTCAGCACTGTTATCTGCAGAACTGTGGCCGTTGACGATTGCATCTGTTTCTTCACCCGCAGGCTGTTCCTTCTGAAATTAAAATTTGATCAATGCTATGACTTGAGAAATATTTATGGTTTGATATTGTTTCTCAAATGTAGACTTAAAAATCATTGATTTGGAGCACAGAAAATGACATCGAGTACAATTAAATGCCTGATGTTGTATCTTTGACATATTGAGAATCCAGTTGGCGATTTTCAAGCTCTTTTGTTTATTTCTTCTGTAATTTTTTGTAATTTTCCGTGGCACTTTACACAAATTTGTGGCACTGTCAGTCAACGGTCGAACTCTACTCGCATTCAGTGTCATCATGATCATGTTTGATGTAGATAGATGTAAAAAAAAGAAGAAGCTTATTTTCAGAAAGGCCTAGTTGCGATAATCGTAACCCACCATCCTCCCGACAGCCAGAGACTGCGGGTTAAGAGACAACAAACGTAAATAATTAAGACCAAAGCAGATTTGCAATTTATCTGAACTTATTTTCTGAAAGATTACCGTCCATATCCATATCTGTCTGGACAGTGACAACTGACATGCCAATTTTTTACTTGTTCCCGTTGTTAAGTTATCTATAAACTAAAGTAATGTCTCATTTGAGTAAATTATAAATAAGATACTACCTTACCTATTAATTAATTTCAAAATGAATGAATAAGTGGCAGTCGGATACGGAAATTTGACCCTCTTTAGTCTTACCACATCAGTCTGAACTGTGTTCAGTGATCTTGACTGCATGCAGCATTGCGCATGGTTTGTCACTAAAAATTAAACTTTTAATTTATCGAACAGTCTTTCATTTTCATTTACCTTCTGCTTTTTAGACTTCTTGGTTTTCAACTTCTTCTTCTCAACATCAGTTCCTACATCTTGAATGGAATCTTCATCCATTCTATATGTTTCACAAGGCATTTACTTTACGTAAATGTTGAAAATATCTGCCCCAAAAAATCTTCACTTCTTGTAAGTTGTAGATCTACGTGCTGCGCAATTTCCTCTCCACGTGTAAATTAAATGCACACCGCATGTAATGACAAAAAACCATGCATATGCTGCGTGGGCAGTACGTCGGAAACACGACCGATCAGTCGTTAGGAATGCACACGTGCAGTCTGGCTTGCGGATCATTCGATGAAATAGTCTGGTAATTTTTATCGTGCGTCAATGTCTATTCATATTATACGGATTTGAGTTGGGCATCAGGCTAATCGAAAAATATTTCGTAACTTTCCTCTTTTTTAATGAACAAGGTTAGCGCCATCAACGGCGTTAAACTAACAAGCGACATTGAACAGCGGATCGAAAAGCAGGTCATACCAATTGAAAATTTCGCCAGGGAAACCCAAGTCCAAAACTACTGCCAAAAAGTAGAAAAGCCTTGTGTATTTCTACTTTGCTGTGTACATTTTGTTCTTCGAGCTTGGTATTTGTTCTTCACAAACTCCTTGGTTGAATGAGATTATTTCTTGTCATTGTTCTTGTTCTGTACATGGGCTATCTCATTGGTTCCAAGTCTGTGCTCGTGGTGTTTAGTCTACCTGATAGCCAATACATTATTGCCTGAAATAGCGCCCTCTTGTGGATTAACCTCCGTCTTTAACCTACGATCACAGTTAGGAGCGCGTGATAGCCAATCTGCGTGGGGATTTTGTGTGGCTGATGCAGAGAAATAACCGCGATCTCAGACTTGAAATCAAGTCTATGTTGTGATAGCTGAATAGGCATATAACTATTTTTGTTTTACCCTTTCCCCTGCTGTTAATTGTGTCTCGCAGCCATCCAACTAGAGCGACTTTTTCTTCATATGGGGACGCAAAGGTATAAAACATGTCACTTCAATGAAGACTACAACTACAAGGCTCCATGTGTTATCGCTAATTCCGTATCCAAATGGGTGAAAAGGATGGGAAAGTACAAAACCAGGTTATATAATTATTATTTCCGGGAACACGAGGGTGCGTGTGTTCACACTTCCCCTTGTGGGTTCTGCGACCCCGGTTACTGGGCACGCGCCTGTGGTAGGCAACACGCTGGGAATTGCACTCACTTCATTACGACGTGATACACACAGGAGGCCAATTTCTTTCCAAGAACAAAGGTGAGAGTTCTTACCTAAAGTTGTGGAAACTTCTATTGGTTTTCTAGTTTGGTTGAGATATGGTGTTTCTATTACACGGACACAGTTATCAAAATATGAACGATTATACTGGACTCCAGGATGTTCTCTTGTGTGGAAAGCATAAGGGACATTTGTATTGTTTCAAACCACAAGATGGGAAATCCGTCATTCACCTGAAAAAGGCCTTAATCATTACCAAATTGTGTTTGCACATATCAATAATTAACAAACAACAACATGTGTGATAATTATTACGACACAGGAAAAACCCAACAACACGCGAGTTATCGGGCAAAAACAAATTATTGACAAAGATCCCATCAGTCACTTTCAAATTATACCAGATTTTCAACCTTTCGAAGTAAACATTCAAACTATCACTTCATTCATACGACATATTCCTTCAAATGTAAATTTTATTGATACTCATTTGCTGTACAAAAACGTTATTTCTCTAAAAACTGTTGAAGTTAACATTAAACGCCGATATACGAAACACATTTCCCGCTCTCTTAACACGAGACCGTAGCACAATGTCATAGCAAAAGACACAATCAAAGGCACTCTTATTTCGTTTCAAATCTTGAAGCCAATTTGTAAACAATTACAACAATATTTCCAGTTTGTTAATCAATCTTAAAACTAAAATCCATCAAGACACTTTAAGAAACAGCAATTGGAAATCAACACGAAATTTATATAAAAATCAACAAACAAACACACAGAATCATTCACCAGTATCAGGTAGGCCTATGTCCGAAATTGACAGTTCATATTTCATTATAGTACTTCAATTAAATTTGTCGGGAACATCAAAGGCTAAAATGTCTCCACTTATCACGGGGGTGAAATCATATTTTGGTAGTTGCAGATTTTACTTAATGCATGACCCGCAGGGTCTACTGTTAGAGGAATGCAAACTTACATTGATTTTTAAGCAAACTGCTTTTCAAACAAATATAAAAAAGTAATTTGGATTTAAAATGTTTTATATAAACAACGTTTCCACCCAAAAACCTTTAGTCTGTGGTAATCACTAAATAAAATTTGTTTTTGAAACAAAAATGATTAAAAGCGAATGCAAAACTTGCTATTTTAAGCACTATTCAAATTCAAAAATGAGAATTTTTAACTCAAAACGTTTAAAACCTGTTTAGGACCTTTCTCTTATATACAAATAAATTCATTTTATTTACACTTTATGCGTCACCATCCAGTTAGGGGCTTGTGCCTTAAACAATATACAGGTTATTTATTGTGGAATCTGCTAAGCTCCAGATCTTAAAGGGATTTGTGAGTGTTAGGAACAGTAAAAGTCAGTTCAATCTAATCTTAAAGATTTATGAACATATTATATACTAATAACATTAATTTTTTTCACTGACTAAAAGTCTCACAATGCGCTCTCACAAGCTGCTTTTTATTTTCAGATAGTTTTATTTGTAGTTTGTAGTTCCTCATTAAAAAAATTCATTTCAATAAAACAAAACGACGTTATACCACCTCATCAAGCATTTGGCCGTGTCACTGTAAACGATGTGCCAAAAGATATATACTACACCAACAACGAACTTATTTTCTCAATTACGTCACCACTTTCAATTCCCATCTTGGTGTTAACTGTTATGATAATTATAATACAGTAATAAGATTAAAAAAAAGGACAAGTACTGCATCTATAGAAAACAAGTGACTGTTATTTGTAAAATGAAACACGATGAAGACTTGCGTTTCTGGTTTGGTGGTCACTGGTTACAACACCATGACACTGCCATGTTTAAACCTCTATTGTGACAAAATAAAACACAATTGCCCTTCATCATTATCCCTTCACTGACAACATTGCTATGTACACGACGAAACTCTGTTTGATATAAAATTGATACAATGTTGTACTGCTGGTCATCTTACGTTTATACAAAAAAATGTACATCAATAAAAATGAAATAATTTCAGATAAACATGTGTATTTAAAAACAATTTAAGTCAAGTTCAAGTTTTTTTCACGGAATTTTGGTCAACAAATTGTTTTTGGATATCTGATGTCGTTCGTGGCGTTGTTTCTCGTGAGCTAAGAATGAGCGGATAACATCTGAACGAAGCGATTCGATCGTGATAACTTTGGTCCTCTATTCACAAACAAGCGTCTTGCAAGTGTTGTCGTCTTCAAGTGAACTAACGAAACGCTTTGCAAGATTACGGAAGCCCCTTGTGAGCCACAAGGTCTGCTAAAACAGCTTTCAACCACACGGTTAGGTGTTGGGGGAGGGGGAGGCCGGGCTTGGGTCGTCGAGACGATTCTCACATCTCATAGAAGCAGGCTCCTGTGCTCGTCTTTGTAATTCTGATAGGTCTATCTGTTAAGACATAACGATCAAGAATAACCATAAGTGATGGGAATGTAATTGAGTAACCACAATGATGGAAGTAATTATAAAAAAACAAACCATGACTTCTTGAATATTGTTCATTGTTTACGTTTATATCAACTGTGCCTAATACCTACCCGTCATTTCGCTGTGGCTGACTGCAGATTTCGTGTACTGGCACGGCGCTCTGGTTTCTGCTTTGATGAAGGCGTGGCTAGAGCTAGGATAATTATACTCTGGAGGGGGTGGTCTCATAGGTAAGTCTGCATCAACACAAAATAAAAATAACAAACTCTTATATACAAAAATATTAAAAAGTTAAAGAGGAATGCCTAAAAACAAATTGATTTTAATCAGAGTGAATGAGAATGATGTTTGTTTGTTAAAGGCATCGTACACGTTTGGTAATTACTCAAAACAAATATTAGTTTTAAAACTTACTTGGTAACGAGCAACAGAGAGCTGTTGATAGTATAAAACATTGTAGGAAACGACTCCCTCAACTTCGACAACCAATTGAGCCCAAATTTTCACAGGCTTGTTATTTTATGCATTATGTTGTGAGAATACTGATCTTTGA
Source organism: Evasterias troschelii (assembly GCA_032357145.1). NCBI lineage: Eukaryota > Metazoa > Echinodermata > Asteroidea > Forcipulatida > Asteriidae > Evasterias > Evasterias troschelii. The sequence goes on along the minus strand of JAUELU010000031.1, from coordinate 5,818,120 downwards.
TAATTACCAACGTGTTCAATGCCTTTAAGTCATGCCCTGTTGACCTTAGTCACAAGACTCATCCGGCCATCAGGAAGTAATCTACCGTCATGGAATTTACCTGTGTACACGGGGTTGGATATCCATGCACCGTGTTTACAGCTATACACTTCAGGTGTGGAATTTCAACTTTGAGAGTGCAATGCCATTATTTGCAAAGGGCACTTCCATTGGAAATTGTTTAAGTCAATGGGAAACTTTTGAAGGGGCACCAAGGTCAAGACCAGGGGCAGCAGAGGCCATGGCCTTCATGTAATTCCAGGGCCCAATTTCATAGAGCTGCTTAAGCAGAAAATATTGCTTAACAATTGTTTGCTAAGTAGAAATGAGCAGGATACCAGTCACAAAATGTACTAGTGACATGGCAGTTTGGCTGGTAACCTTATTCTGGTAAGCATACTTTTGTTGTGCTTGGCAACTTTTTGTGCTTAAGCAGCTCTATGAAATTGGGCCCAGGCCTGCACCGTATCATCGCTCCATGTATTACTACCATTACCAGCTTTGACTCTCGTATGGGTCTAGTTCATGTATTGACTCTTCTGGGGTCAGTTTTGACCCTTTCAGGGTCATGGACAAAGGGACATAAGATGGTCATGATCTGCAACAACAGACGCACTTTACTTGTTAATTGAAAATGATTGTTGACAATGAATTAACTTTTGGCGAGAGCACTTTCAGAGTGTTATAAAACAATTCCTGTGACTCTCCATCTTAAACCATGGGCACGCCTATCATCGAGGTTAATCAATTTCTCAAAACTAGAATGCAAAGGTCGGGGTAGATAATAGAGACAGTCTTAACATCTTTTACCAATGAATCATACACCAATGTTGTCAAAACAGGCACCCTATATGTAAAAGACCATAATAGTAACCATCGGGAAATAATTTGGTGACGCCTCTGTCATGTTGACCAAAACGAAAGAGCACACAGCGCACACAAAACCAGCTAGAAGAAAATCTCACCAATTTAGAAGTCGAAATCTACAAAAATGACTTTGAATATCTCAAAGGGTTTCATATATCTTGTAATGAACCACTCTGTCGGTGAATATAATTGAATTGGAGTTAGGAATTAACGAGGAATTAAGACTCCAGTGGGGCTTCGTCATTTTTACCACGAGCAAGGGGCGTTAACTTACCACTTGTATGGTTCATCATAGGTGCATCGCTCATGAAACGTTTGTGGTCTAATGTTGTTGTAGGCCAGAAGGAGCTACTGTTGTTGTTACCATCAAATGGAGACGTGCACGTTGGGCTGTGTTCCGGGCTATTTTTCGTCATATCATCCACGATCTATAGGGGGTGTTAGAAACCGACAGTTAGATTCGCTGACCAATAGCCAATCATGCCTGTTCAAACTGACCAGATCATGAATACGTAAATCGACGCGGAAAATATCGACCAATGGGACTTCAGGTCGACGGGGAAAGTTATTGGGCTAACTAAACGAGTGCGAAGATTCTGAATCTCAGTGACACGTTCGGAAAGGCGTTGCTTTTACGCCAAGACACCAACCGCGTATTCAATCACGAAAAGACCTCCATCAAAGCATTTTCAAATTAACAGTAATTTAGGATTTTACGTGGAAAAGTGAAAGCTAAGAATTAATGTGTCAGAACCTCCCAACATGATCTTGAAATCGCTCCTTATAAGACCAAGGGAATGATCTTCACTTCCATATCTGGCGATGTCTCAGCATCTAAAAAACAATTTCTCGTCCCTTCAAAAGGGTTCTTTTGTCTGAAGGAGACGTTCATAAACCTCTCTATATTTGGGCAATGATTTAAGACGTCTAATTCCCCAGGGATGGGGAACAATTTGCTGAATCGTCTGATTTTCAGGCTTCTACGCGGTAAACAACAATAATGTTGCCCTTTTGGTCAAGAGAGGGCGCTTCGAACTTACATGACAGTGGCTTTATTAATGTGTGTAATTAGTCAGGTTTTAGAAGCACAGGGTAGTGAATTTAGCTTTTGTTATTGATATATATCATTCATTAACTATAAAATAGTCAAAAACAAAATAAGTTCATCTTATTCATGTAAGTTCGTATTCGTACTCGTCAACAATAATGTGTGAGTTGAATGAAGTTTTGGTAATTTCATCCACAAAGTCTGACTCGAAATAGTATTTTAGCACTCATAATAATTTGATAATTGGGTTTTGTTTAATTGTCCATAACCTACCTCAACAATTTCCTCATCGGAGGGCACGTTACTGCAATTACTCGCTGTGATGAAAATAAAAGAAAAACAAAACTCGTTTAGTATCACGAGGTTAACATAATTAAATTTATTTTTAACTCAAGGAGGAAAAACTCAAAAACCCTAAATGATCGTTCAGTATTCAGACGGAAATGACAATTTTTATGTAGGGAAAGGGACGCAAAGACAGAAAAAGTCCGTCCACACAGTCATACTAATCACCGTTTGTTCTGACATTAATAACATTGTAAGCACTTTTTAAAGATGTCAATCAAGTTTGTCCTAGTAGTTGGAACTTTTCATTGTGGAGTCACAGAAGGTTTATTCTCATGCTCTACTTCTCACGGTAACTTGTTTTTATGAAATATCCTGGTTTTCTTCTGCCAGTGACCCCCCAAACAAAACAATGTACCGGTAGATAACATGAACTATAGACCAATAAAAACAAGATGATGGACTCCCCGCTGATTGTGCACACCACTCAGCCACAAATAGAACAAAGGTATTTAGGAGGAAATGGGATGAACGAATAACCACAAGGAAATCGCATCGAAGAAGTAATAAGCATTGATTAGTTCTAATGATTAAATCAACACACGAACGACCAGTGATAAGAGAGAGTTAATGCACCCAGGGTATACATAAATGAATCCTTGTACTTGCATCAACAAATAAATGATGAAACAACGGTTTCAGATTCACTTACGTAGTGATCCTTTTTTTCTTTTAAACTAAAAACTGGCTCTAACTAAACAGATATTATGTATAAAGATTATCGCTTTCATTTTCACATTTAGAAATGGGAGAAATTTCCTTGCAAATTTGCTCGAAATTGCTCATATAAATCCGGTTAGAAAGGAAAAGAGATGTTCTTCACCTGTATCGTGGTGTTCCTGATAACCATTTGATTCAGTGACGTCATCTTGAGATCTTCCATCACACATGAAACCCATCAGCTCCCTCCGTACGTAGAGGGGTGAATAAGCTGTGCCTCGACATGGATACGGAGGTGGTGGGCTTAAAACTGATGTTGTTGGTGAGAGGGGCGAGGGAAGGCTTGATAAATTGCTAACCCTTGAAGACGTTGTAGAGGAGTAGGGAGGAAGTTCGTGTCTCATTGGTGACGTCTGATTGTTGAATGTAACACTCGAATGCCAAGTATCTAGAAAAATCAGCGACATGAAGAGAAGGGAGTGTTTAACACCAACCACTAAATGAAAGACACCAGTCAATGTAAATAATATCATTTCGACTGGATGACAGGATGACTGACTTTGCAAGTCTCGATAAAACCATACTCGGGTTACGGGTGAGTGGGTTAAACCTCAACCCAAACAAAGACAAAATATTAACAAGTTATTTTCGCTTTATGACTTTTTTGTCTTCACCAGTAGATCGTGTTAATTACAGCATGTTCACATGACTATTGTTTGTCCACCTTTACACCTCGATTAATTCCTGTATCGAATCGTGGGAAAATGTTCGAACAGGAATTAAACAAAACAAAACGACCGCCGATATATCACTTTCATTTTCAACCGTTTGTGTGTGGATTGGTTTTGGAGTGACGTACAATGCTTGGCAGATGTATGTATAGTCAGAAAGATCTGATGACTTCCTCGATTTGTTTCTCTGCAAATAACATGATCCTGTTTTTCTGTTTGTGTTTGTTCATCGTAGTTTTTTTCCACATTGGGCGCTCACATCAACTCACTTTATTCAAGGTTTTGCATGCACGCGATAATACTTCTATCATGTTGGACAATCGTGCGAGAAAGAATGTTACTTGAATTGAAACTCGGTATATGCAACTTTAAACACCAATACAATCCTGATAATAATTCTAGAAAGTGGTTTGACTTTCAACCGGTGTGGGGTATGATTTTACCTATAGATATTTTAACCAATCGGGAAGCACTGATCTAAAGTTTTTTGATCACGTGACCATTCAGCTTACCTGTATTCATCTGTGATTGGCTGACTTCATTATGCTCTTTCCAAAACTCAGGTGGGAATTGGTGAGAAGTCTGATGAGTGGATGTAATACTGTCGCGAGTCTTTACGAAAGAGAACACAACGCAATCAACTTTGTTAGAAGAAGTTGGCACAGTAATAACTAATTAATCTGACTGTTTGGGCTTCTGTTTCTGTATTGACAATGATTGATATTCCATATGGATTTCTACATTTATATAGCGTAGAAGATTATACAGTAAAGGAATTTTGTAAAGAAACTACTCCACAGTGCAAAAATTAAACTGGGCTAAACTGAATAAACATGCATCTCCATTCGGGGGGGGGGGTTGTGTTCGAGTAGGATTCGAACCAATGTCTGTTTTAAGGTTGTGTTTCAAATAAACAAACGAACCTAAAAACACACACACAAGTAAGTCGATTCTATAAGGAATACAAGCAAAGCGAAGCTAAACCCTCACCTGAAGAATTCTTGATTGCACTTTGGGTAAACCGGTCTTTGGCGGTCTTCTTGTAGTCCTACTGATTTTCTTGTGTATTGTACTGCCATCACCCACTGAAAATCAAGGTAAAGAAGTTTCTTTTATAAAAAATAATTTCAAGAAACATTGATTTTATTATCTAAATTTGAAAAAAAAATAAAATGCGTACAGACATAGTCCGTTGCTCTTTAAGTTGAATATTCTTTTTCTAAAACCTCCTCTATTAGTATATCCTAATGACATTGACAGAAAATTGCTGGAGGTGAGGCATTGAGTAAACTACCCTCCCAAATTAGGGCAAAATAGTCGGGAAAATTCGGGCACAGTAAGAAGAAAGAAATCCATTTAACAAAGGAGAAAGCAAAACACCCCCCCCCAAAAAAAACCCCCAAAAAACAACCAAAAAAAAAACAAAAAAAAAACACACAAAACCACCCCAACCCCAAATAACACTTTTTACCTAGTATTAGAAATTTGTACTTATATGTTTGTGTGTGTGTAAAGTTTCTAGTAAACTCAATCCGTCTGCCCCACTTTTAACCAAAGTTTCCCCATTATGCCCCATACGCAAGTAAAGACAGAAAATGAATGTAGCTCACCAGGTTTGCTTTTTCTTGCTTTCTTTGGAATCAACTTGTAAATTTTATAAGCATCGTTCCCTTTACTCTTTCCTTGATCCTTGACCTCCAGAATGTCCGGAAGTGAATTGATCGCACACCGGAAGTTCGCCTTCCAGATCTTAGGATTCGCCTTTGGGCTGTTGGAAACCGGGTCGTATTTTTCTGTAAAAAAAGGGGGACAAAAAATCATAAAAAATTATACACTAATTAGGCAGAGAATGAGCCAAAAGCCAACAGTTGGTAGTGACGGTGTGTGTGTGTGTGGTAGGGGGGGGGGGGTGCAGAGAAGAGGTCAGGGGTTGATCCCTGGCTATTTTCTGCTTTCCGTACTCTTTCTTTTTAAGGATCTAGCTCAGAAGACTCACCTCCTTCCCCGAATCCATTTGGGACACTCGAAGTTTAAACAATACCATTGACCTACTTTCTTCGATTTAATTCAACGCTCATAAAAAGGTGTATTAATATATCAAGCCACACACTGTAGTAGAACACATTGCAATCTCCTCATAGTTTACCAACCCTAACCACATTTCCAAGGGGCTAGCAATTCAAGCATACTTGTGGTTTTTGCCTCAACTTAGGAGTTACCGCACTTTTTAACTTGTACGTTGAAGCGATACATCGTTTGCCGTATGGGAACTTGATGATTAATACATGAAAAATTGACATTCAGGGATTTTTGTGTGTGGAACGTTTTCACAGCTGGGGGCAGGGCCGGGCAGGATTAGGGATTGGGTTCTATTAAAATGGTTTAGGAATTCTGTCCTTGACAATGAACTTGAAGTGAGTGTAGAAAAGTTAAGGATTGAGGATGCAGCAATTCCAGTTGGAAGTCTATATTTTGAAGAGAGGGTGTTGACAATGATAGTACAAGTTAAACTACTTATTGTATATGCTTAACACATTGCTGTTAATTTAAAACCGGGACATAATCATAATGTTATATGCAACTCTTCCACAGTTTGTATTGTGCACAAACCCTACACAGTGTTATAACAGAAATCTACTGACTCGAATATAAACATTTTTTTTAATTTTTTTTAAATGGGAAAAGCAATCACAACAAAAATCAATCGACTGAATCTTGAAAAGAGTGAGTAAGAATATTTTATTGATGACGATGAGAGAGAGATTTGAGAGACACAGAGCGCTATAGAATTTTTTAAAAAGTTTTATTGAAAGCATGTTTCACACTCGCATGGTTTAAAGTCCGGGGGTATTCTTGTTTAACATAGGGTATATTCCGACCTTGGGAAACGACTGTCAATCGCTTTGGTATGTGCACGTGTTACCACGAATTGCGCAATAGTAGGGCCTACATGGACAGTCAAGCCGCGGTATGAATAAAAGCCCGAGTGCCCTGAAGGCTCTGGTCTTTCATACACAACAACGGAGAATTCTAAAGCAATCACGTGCTGTGCATCAAGCATGACATTTTACTCTTTTATTAAGTTTCATCTCAATGGTTAACTTTAGTCTTTTCAGAAATGTGTTAACTGAATGTAAGTCAACGGAGATGTGACAGAAAGTTGAGAGTTTTGGGGGTTTGCCGTGTTTTCTTTCCTTTCAGTTTCAGTCGCTGTTTTAATAATGAGGATGATCGGCAATTTTAATGGAAAGAACAAACTTGCAGTGGATAGAATTTAAAATCAAAGTTTGTGTTAATTAAACAATATGTTACATCATTATGGTACACTGGCTGTAAAAGTTTTGTTGAAATTTGAGTGAACTCTGAACTTGTTATCTGTTTTTGTTTTGTTTTGTAAGTGGTTAACAATATTGTAATTTATTGGCAAATGGACTAAAATGGTTCAACATTCCACTAATTTACGTTGAAGTTGTGAACGACAAAAACAAATCAATTAATATAGTTTGGGTTATTGTGAACAGTTACAAAATGGACAATAGTTATCACCAAATGCAATTTGCAGAAGCAAACTTTAAAATCGTAAAGTTTGTTGAACTCTATTCAGCGATGTTGTTCATTCCCACAGGTAAAACGAAAGGTACACTGTGTTATTGCTACCAGGTGTTACAAAAGTGATGCAATATACCTCAAAAAATAAAACATTCTAACGAAAAACGAAGGATTCCCCTTCATATTTTAAGGTTTTTTCTTTCCTTTTGACCCCCTGCGACCTCCGGAGAGTCACGAGTTCTTCACGTAATTTGACTGGGCCTTTACAGAATCAGCGGCGCGCGCCGTAAACTGACACCGCGGGTACACCCACGCATTTTGTATTCTCCACTCGCTGCGGAGGGCTTCGTGTTTTGTACCACCATGAGCGATGTTTTTTACAATGAGGAGTATTCAAGTTTTTGTGTATACTTGTTTGAAAGATGATGACCTCCAAATATTTGGGGATGCCGTTGCGATTATGCAATGAAGTGGTTGACATAGACTACTATTGCCTGGCTTGGAAGGATTTGTGAACCATGGGAACATGACTTATGGTTAGTAGAAACTTATGCTGTTTAGGATGTAACCAGAAAAAAAAATATAGTCTCGTTTTAGCTAAGCACATTTTAATATAACCCACTTTAAATTTCGTCTTTCTAATTTCTCAACTTCGTGTTAATATCGTTCGAAAATTGAAGACAAACTCAGAAATTTAAAACCCTGTTATGATTTCTACAAAGTCGACTGATTCGATTGTCTCTCTGTACATATTGTACAAGTTTTCAATCACTTTTTGTTCCTCTCGCTTTAATTGGCGACTTGATGATGACGTTTTCAGCGCCATGCCTGCTGTCTTTTCAAGATTTTGAGAACATGTGTGAAATTGGAAGTCTGTCCGGGTATCATTTTGCACAATGGATCCGGCCGAGAGATTAGACTCAAGTCTGAGAGTACTTTCCGTGGTTGATGTTACACTGACTACCTCAGCATTCAATTTTAATCAAGAAAAATTGGTAATCAATTTAAAACGTAAAGAAAGACATGGGTTA
>JAUELU010000031.1:5775286-5791243 GCA_032357145.1 Evasterias troschelii | reverse complement strand
ATCTATCTGCAGAATTTGTAACAATACTTTGGTCTTACAACTTTAGACATGAAACTTTGCAATGGAAAAATATTATTAGTTTTGCGATCTCGATGGGACTGCTAAATCATTAATAAATATAATATACAAGAAAGAGGTAAAGATAAAAGGGATGAACTCAGCTGCCAGCTGAAACGTTTTGTGCTCGACCCCTTTCTATTAATTCGTCATTGTTATCTGTGAATCTAATGGAATTCTTTAGAGGATTTAAGGGGGGGGGGTGCTTCTATACAAGAGGAAAAGAGTGTGTCAAAGTATAGTGGGAACATTTGGGGGAGGGGGAGGGGCCTCTGCCACATAACAGGCAGGGTGTAAAGTGCACTGGTTGCAAGCTTGCTACAGGCAAACGCGGGTTCTTCGTAAAATTTTAAGTACAATACAAATCATTGTATGCTTTCTATGGTTGTCTTTCTTTGCAAGCATTTTATTTTATTGTTTTTTAAATAACAAAAGTTACCCAAAACTGAAAGCACCTTGTAAAGGTTTACTTCCTATTCAAGGAATTCAGTCGGATATAGTAGGGCCATGCTAAACTTCCTTGCTGTTAAAGTACAAGCCGCGGATGTTAGAGCCAACCATTGCTAATAAATATTACCTCCGCCCCCCCCCCCCCAAGCCCCAAGAAAAAAAAGGTTATATTTCGGGGTTTTTTCCCTTTTGTCCAACACGAAAAGTTCCGAGAATTGATTTCACCTTATACATTTACCATGTCGAGACCTGAAACTGGAGTTTCTTATTTCATTGTTTCGACAGCAGAAGGGAATTGTTATCTTTGGAATGTTATTGTTTTTTCAAAAAGATTTCAAGAAATCGAAACGATAGTAAATGAGTGAACAGAAGTGATTCTTCCTCAAACACGAGCTAAGACGCACAATCGCCATAATGTCCAAGCACTAGAGGGCGCTGTATAAATAACCCCAATAATTTATACGAATTTCCACTTTTCACTATTAATTAGTTTATTGATTTTATTGTATATTGTACTTATCCATTACCACGTATTCGTCTCCTTTGTAGCCAAATTTAGACAAATCCGTCGATGGGAATAATGAATTGAGCAAGTCAAAGAGTCAAGTCGTTTGTCAAATAGACGATTATAGTTTATGAAGAAATGAGTCCTGGGGTCGATTTCACAAAGCACTAAGATTCATCATAAGATGAGATATCAGTATCACCATAGTGATTTCCATTGTGACATCACTCTTTGCTAAGCAACTGCGATGGATTTGCAGTTACGATCAATCTTAACTCTTTGTGAAATCGGCCCCTGGATGCATTTTTGAAGTGTTTGGGCAAAAAGGATTTTAAAAAGGGAAACGATTCAATGTAAGGCCGGTACTTTGGGTAGTTGCTCCTCAACAATGACCATAACAACTTACTTCGTAAAGAGCGATGGAGAGCTGTTGATACTTTAAATCATTGTATTATAAATTATTATGTTATAAATAATTGCATTATAAAATTGCCCCCTTTGAAGTAATGTCGCTTTAGAGAAAGAGGTTAAATATCTGAAAGCACACAAATCAACGGCGCAACAGGGTATTTTTTCTTTCATGTTTTTCTTATGCAACTTCAATGACCAATTGAGCAGGCTAGTTATTTTATGTATATTATGTTGGGATTAATCAAGTGAGGACGCTAGTATTTGCTTTTGATTATTTTTTTTTAAAACTTTTACCCTGCCTATAGGCGACTCGATAAATTATTGCTTTTACCTAAACGTAGTTCTTTAATGCGCCAAATGGAAACTAAATTCCTGTATTTTTATGGTGTGGACAATAATTCTAACCTAGTAGACTAATTCCTCATGAAAATGAACATATTACAAACAAAGGGGATTTGAAAAACTGACGTCGATTTGTATTTTTTCGACCTTCGAGATAGCGTGACCATAATGTTGCTGCTCTAGTAATTTTGCTTTCCCAGCCGCTCGGTAAAGTAATAATGATGCACAATACGACTGTGTCATGGTTGAAAAACTATATCCTTTGTTGCAGTGCCTTCCTGGAACTATACTTGGAGCCTTTCAGGAAAGTCCATGAAGCACCAACAAGAGGAAGGGACTTCACAGACGATGGGGCTTATCCCCATACCAATTTGCTACCAACCTTTTAAAGTTGGGGGTGCTGAGGCAAAGTGTTTTGTTGTTGTTGTTGTTGTAAGTACCTCCACAAATTTGAAATAATTCCAGAAAAACTCACAATAAATAAAGTTGATGCATAAAGACTATGTGAATAAAACATGTCACATCATGTGCTTACAAAAGAGCCACAGAGCCTGTACGATTTATGCAGTTCAAAGGAAGAAAACAAACAATCTTATAACCATTTTCTGGATATTCCACTATCATATTATTTTGTTATCAACATTTAAGATTTGAAGAAAGAGGGCACGTTTCAAAACCCGAACAGCATTGCTTTTATAACTCTTGAATTAATGTGGAAATTGTGACGCAAAATGTGAAAATTCACAAATGACCAGTGCAGTATCTTGCCTGCAAGAAAAGCCCATGGATGTACAAGTTACAAGTTCACTCTTTTCGTAAACAAAGATAATGCAACGGTCGATAATGTGGTTGAAGCAAGCATTAGTCATGACTACTTCCACTCGAAATATACAAAATTCTTTCAAAAAATATTAATGATCATATTTGGCATTACGGTAAAATTGATGAAGCCATTGTTGTGGGATCTTGTCTCAACATTTTCAGCAATTTCTATAGTGACTGTTATACTCACAAATTACTTTGGTGGTTTTTAACCCCAGGTTCCGTGCGAATGTCACCGTCCTTTTCAATCACGAACACTCTTGTTCCTTTAATTTAAGCTCAGAACTCGATACTCATCTTGAAGTTTACACTTCCCCTTTAACTTTGCGCCACATCCTCGGTGATTCCCCTTTTGATTCCCTAGCCAAGAGTTGCTGGTACTCGTAATTATTTTCAGTTCCTTTGTCGCTTTGCAAGATTCCCCGAAACTTGTTTCTTTTAAAACCCTGGAGTAGTTGTGTAGTTGTGTCCATTAAGGGAAGTGGAGTGGTGACCGTCTGGTCAACGGAAACAGACAGGTCAAATTGTAACACTTTCAAACTCGTACACTAACTTGCAAACTCGTACACACGAACTCGTAAACTTACGTCCAGACACGTGATTTTCGTCACGCGCAAACCATCGTTTTTACAATTATTTCACATATGTCTGACCTTGTTTCCGGAGAGGGGTCAATTGACGACAAAATGGCGGAGGAATGCATTGGGCCTATGTTTACATTGCTGCATAAAGGCGACAAACAAGATGAAAAGTCAAGTTGCATTTTGAGGTTGCATGGAAAACATAAGAAAACCATTAATCCAGATAAACATCAAATAATTATATATATAATATTTACACTACCCTCTAGGCCTCAACATGTATATGTATATATAAATAACAGTCCTAGAGTGAAGGGTTCACCATGTTAAAATTTGTTTTTGTTCAGACAGCCTTTGGATCAAACGGCATGGCGCCCTCATTAATTTTGTTAAAACGTAAAAATGAAGTTTATAACTGTTTACAGAGGGCGCTATCCAAGAAAACACAGCATTCAATACACAGCTCCGACATCAAGGGGTGCATCACAATATTAAGTAGAGAGGAAGTTCACAACTTTTCTGTGAATCAAAGATTTGAAGATCAAGGCTTTTAAGGGGTGTTGAAAATTGGTCCAATATTGTGTCCATGGGATTGTTGACTTTCAACATGGGGACTATTTGTACACTAGCCCTTTTGGTCCTTAAAACAAATTGCTAATGTGTAGTTTCAAATTAATTTTCAAAACAAGAGTCTGACCAGTTTTAATTGTTCAGTGGTGTTTTTGTTTTGAATGATCCCAGCTCAAACGCTTAACTGCTAACCTACTAAAAACTAAAAGGGAAATTGAAGTTCAGTTGACAGAAATTTTTAAAAAATATGTTTTCAAGAGGCTGAGAGACTTTGAAATGTTTTTTGGAATACTTTAGAATATTTTAGCATTATTAGTTGCTGTTAGCATGTTATTTAGTGGGGTGCACCCGCTCAACAATGTCATGGTTAGCTTGACTCGTCCTCCATGACTTGAGGAAGAACAAATAAAAAGCCACCCATAACTTTTCAATTAAGTTAGGAATTTATTTAATTACATAAATTATCCTGACATTCATTTTGTGGTTTTAACGAAACATACGCATTACTTCAAACAAAGACAATTTAAAATAAGACAAAGCCCACTTCCAATTTCCACAAAAAACCTATATAATTATAGCTTACTTTTAAACCCAACGATCAACCAATTAATGGGTAAATTTGAAGCTAAGAAAAAGTAGGCCTACATCCTTGGCACTTATCAAAAATATATTAATTAGTTTTTTTTTAGTACCTACCCCCAAAGAAATGTTAATATCTTCATGGTATTCTACAGGATTGGTGGTGCAGAGTTCTCTCGTTTTGTGTGATCAGCCATACACATGAAATAACAAACCTATGAACATTTGGGCTTAATCCATTGAGTGAATCAGTAGAAAATAGTGAACAAGCATGCACAGTTTTCAGCATGTTAACACATTGTCCATAATTTGGGTATTTAGATTTCAGATAGTTTTCTCGAAATATCACTTCATTTCAGAGAGAAATATTTCACACGAAAAACCAATGGTTCGAGTGTGAACTTCATAATCAGAAAGCTTTCAAACTAAATTTAAGTAATGTTTTTTATCCTCACCAATCCCGTATAACACCTTTAAAGGCACAAAGTATTCAAATCAATTTTACTGCCACAATTGAAAAAAGCCTGGAAGGAATGCAGACAAAATTCCTGACAAACCTGAAATCTAAGGGCCTTGTTACATGAGTCAACTTTTGCAGGCAACCAAGAATAACGCATGCTATGTAATAGACCATGTGATCTGTGACATCACATGTTTACAAAAGAGCCACAGAGCCTGGACTTCCTGCAGCCACAGTTTGTACGGAGCTCAATGGAAGAATAGACTAAATCGTATGTTTTATGAAGATTGCACTGTCAGATTTTTCTCAACTTTTGATAAGAAGAAAGGGGGGACATCTCAAAAGCTGTACAGCTGTTGCTTTTGCAACTCTTGAATTTATGTGAAAATTATGACACAATTTAAATGTTCCCATATGGCCTGTGTAGTATATTGCCTGTCAGGAAATGCATTAGAATGTACAAGGTCACTAGTTCTGTAAAAAAATGTAACATGGTCTGTAACAGGACCACTTTGGTAGAATGCGAGTAATTCTCAAAAATATGTGAACATTCAAATGTGAATGCCTTTTCTTATCAGATATATTGTCTGGAACTGGTTGCCTGTAAATTGCCTGGTGTCACACTCTCTCTGAATTTATGGCCACAGAGTTGGTTGCAATTTTCCCTGGACTGGTTGTCCAAAAATCAATAATGTACTTCACCTTTAAACCAGATTAAATTAATTATTAATATTAACAAGATTTAAAAACAGTTTAGGAATAGGGAGGAATAATAACGACATTATATTTTAATAATCAACTTATTCTGAAATGCCAAACGAAGACCTTACCTGTATCAAATTATCAACCATTACCATGGTAACATGTATAAAACTACAATCATATACACATGTCCTTATATTCAGATAATAAAAACAGCAGTGATGAAGTGATATTAATGTCAATTGAACAGTCTGAACTTTCCAAATACAATAGTTGTAACATAAAAGAAGGAAAATACAGAAATTTTAACATAACTTTTTAGATTCGAAAAGTATATTAATGAGTATACATACCCCAAAAAATATATTTAAACTAAAAACCCCTAAAAGAATGGATTGTGACTCAAGACCTCTCTATGATATTACTCCTATACACCAATCCTTCACCGATCTTGAACTCTTGGTGGCAGCAGATACGCCTCAATTACTGCGGTGGTACCTGGGTGGTACTGCGCTGCCTAGCGACGTGTTTAAGGGTTGGTCTATACGGCGATCATCTGATCAGATATTGTCGTATAGCCTGACCCTTAAACCTGTCGCTAGGCAGCGCAGTACCACCCAAGTACCACCGCAGTAATTGAGGTGTATCTGCTGCCACCAAGAGTTGAAGATCGGTGAAGGATTGGTGTATTGATCAAATTTGCATAGCATCCAATTTGGCAACTTGATTTCTTTTGTAACCATACTTGGTTTCCTATAAAGACGCATTGAGGTATATATTTTTAAGATAGCGCTATTATGCAAATGGGCTATTCACAACAGATCTCTGGGTCCAACCAACAGTTGGGCCATCCCAACTGTAACACTCAAGTTGGGACCAGACCCAAGTATAGTTGAGACGATTCTAAAGTTGGGACGGACCATGGATAAATAGAAGTAACTATTCCATGTACTAGTACGATTGTGGATACAACCACGTGTAAAACTTGTTTTGGTGGAGTATTGGCTCTGAAAATAGTTGTAGGTATGGTCTTGACGTTTCGATCAGTACACTCTGCTCATCTTCAGGAGAATGCCGGACTGATGGTGATGCCTTTAGTTTTAATGAGCAAACATTTCTCCCACATGAAAAAATTATTTCCAATAAACAAAATTATCAAGACAGTGCAATTGGATCAACTAAAAATCTTAAGAAGCTGTTTTTAGACACCTAAACTGAAGAAATTTGATATAAACTTAATGAGTAATTATACCGTCCCCAAAACCAAGAATAAGACAATAACATAATAGGTGTAGGGTACGACACCAAATGAACTAATGAATTAATCAAATCTTTTCAATATCAGAAACGGCTTTTTTGTCTTTACACAACTCATATTTTTAATGCCCGTTATTGACTTTAAGTGGTCATGTCTATTAAGTTCAAACTGATCCCTGATAAGACGTTTTAAACTGGTTTAAAAATTGGTTTTTAGTACAATAATGTCCCCGATTATTTTTTTTTAAACTGATGAGTGACAGGCAATCAAAGGACCGTCTTTCATTTCATTATTTCATCAACCACAATTAGAAGCCAGGTAAAAAAATCAAAGAATTTCACCTTTGACCTCAAGACACAAGCCATCTCTTCACATCCAACTTCTCATTAAAGCATGAGAACAAGTCACTGGTGTTAGCGACATGGTCATTACACCCAAGGGTTGAGTTAGACAACCATGGGTTAGGTTGTTTCTCATTCTTAGCTGTCGAGATTGAGAACTGGTGAACCATTTGTGAAAGCTCTTCCACACAGTTCTTGTTATCTTTCATCCCAGACTTCTCAGATACCAACCAGAACTTTTCAGACGATTTCGCGTCTGTCTTTTCCGTTGGTAGCCAATCTGAGTGCTTTTCAGGGGATACCTTTGACCCTTCCTTCTCACGCACTAACCAATCAGAAAGCTCCTCTGAGTGTTCTTTCAAGTAGACCGACAAAGGTGAGTCATGATTGGTCAGTGAGAATGAAGCTGATTTTTTATTGGATTGTGCGATCCAATCAGAGGGCTCATCTGATCGTGATTTAAAGTAAGTGTTAAATGTTGGTGGAGGGTTTCTGTCAGAATTTGTTTCGCTACAAGCAAGCCAGTTAGGCGAGGCAGAAGAGGAGATTGCATAGTAGGTTGTCGCTTCAAGGCATATTGGGGACTCACTTTTCTTTTGAATCAACCAATCAGATTCACTTTCAGATCTCTGACTGAAATAGCTCTCCAGAGGAGACACCAGAGTGGTTGTTGCATGCTGTTGCTCTGGAACCAACCAATCAGATGGCTCGTTAGAAAGACGCCCAAAATAGTCCTCAATGCTATTGGCTACTGAGAACCGACTTTCATCTTTTGATTCCTTGACTAGCCAATCAGAGGTATCAGATAGAAAGCCACTGATGGGAGATGGTGTTTCATTGGTTGTTGGAATGTTTTTTAAATGACAGGGCAGCCAATCAGATGTCTTCTCTGAACACCTGTTGTTACTACTTTTCTGAACCAACCAAGAATCTATTTCTGGGGATTTTTCTGAAGGGCTTAGATCTTCTTTCGATTTCTCACATGTTCCCCTATTTGACATTAACCAGGGCGAGTTTTCTCCGCTATCACTCTGACAACAATTTGTGTCAAACAAACACTCGGAAAAATCTTGGCAAGGTTCGTTTGCACGACAAACCTTCTCAACTTGAGGGACGGGTGTGTTATCCACATCATCTTCCTTCGATCTTGCAAGCCACTTGTTAGAGTTGAAGGAACTTGTCTTAAGGGCTGGCTTAGGTGGAGCGTTGTCTTGAATGCATAGAAGCTGTGCCAGGTTTTCTATTTCATAAAACTGACAAAGGCAAGAAAATATTGTTAAAAATACGATTAAAATCAAACGATAAATCTCAATAAACAAAATATTGAATACAACATTATCTCCTTCTCGAATAAATTTTGTTGCTAGTATTATGTAAACTTTGATTTGGCAAAAATAAAAAATGGCAAAATTTTATTTTGTAGGATTTAAAAACTTGAACAAATTCACAAAATCAACAAAACACTTGCCTGTCTAAGCGGTAGTTTAGCTACTCTCGCATGCTAGAACCTACTTGTTTGAAGGCTGAAAGTGTGCTTACACAGTATGCGCCATACTGTAAACCGCTGCTACACTCTGTGCATGCAAATTTGGCTGCAATGTGCTGTTCTCGCTGTTAACAACTCAAGTTACATGAGTTAGAGAGACATCTCACACGAATAACGATGTAGCAGGAAAAGCAACGTAGCTAGCTTTAGACTGCTGCTTTCATATGAGTAACATACACTTATTCAATAAGGCTCGACAATGCAAATGGTCAGCGGCGAGGTGGGGGTAATAGCAACTTGCATTGTGCCTTGCTCAGTTATGCTTTATGGGTTATTTTCTCAATTTTAAATCAGTTATTTAAGTTTTTGTTTTTTAAATCTCACAACCAAATATATTTCAGTTGAAGAAAGTCTTATGGTTTTTCAAAAAAAGCAAAGCAGATCAGAAACAATTATCAAGGTAAACCATGACAACAAAAATCCGAACCCAATACCAAACAGTTTCATAATAAAACATCAGACTTTACAGAAACATTTCGTTACTGCTGGGAAACAAAACACTTCAACGAATCCCAAACTTTTATTGTAATGCATTAACACTGGACTGCCGGCTCAAGGCCAGTGATTTAAGCATCATGACAGTAAACTCATGATCGGACAAGCCAAGTGGTCTTGTGTTTTTTAATTGATTAATAATAGGCTAACACACTGTGTAATAGACCTTTATCACGGTGCGGCCATCTTGATTTTCTCCCATCCAACTCAATGTAACCAAACCGAGGCTGGAAGGAGAAATAGTCTGGATACAGGGAACATGACCAAGATGGTGGCAGCATGATAAAGGTGTAAACCTTTGTGGACAAATGGTGACTCAGATATTTTCCAATTCTCTTGAGTATCAGAGTACGCTTACTCATAAGATAGATCTTCGCTGAGTGCTTGTTCAACTCATTTTGATTCTGGTCTTGTAAAATAAATTCTAGTCTATTCAAATTGTTAACCCGTTCAGACTTGTGGACCCCCCCCCAAAAAAAAAACAACAACCAAAAAAAAACCAAAAAAAAAAACCTTGAACCATGTAATTAACATACCTGTGGGCCTTGTTCTGCAGCAGTGCAGGCACAAGACGGTTTAGGGCAGGGTAGTCTGTCTTCCTCCTCAGCTTCATTTATGTCTTCATCTTCTTCTTCATCTTCTTCTTCATCTTCTTCATCATCTTCTTCTTCATCATCTTCTTCATCATCTTCTTCTTCATCTTCTTCTTCATCATCTTCTTCATCTACACCGTCATCTTCCATCCTCTGTTCACTACTGACTAACCATGACTGGATGTCGTCGGGCACCTCACTGTTCAAGTACCAGAAAGTTCAGAAAATAAGTTCCTGCATTCCATTATTATTACTAAGAAGGGTCTTACCATAACATACTGAAAGAGGGACTCCACTCATTTTCCAAAAGGAGTTCTTGTGAAAAAGGGGAAAACTTACAAGTCTTTAACCTCATGTTAAAATGGTGCAATGGTGTGTTTGATACGCTTCAGGTGCAATTTTTGTCAAAATCCAAAAACTTTTGATGATGTCACATTACGATTTCAAATAATGGTCTGCACATTTTTGTACAGAGAATTACGTTCATTCCTGAATTCTGATGATATTCTATAAAAATGGCATTGAATTTGAGCTTACGACTGGTGCACAACTTCCTCATTGGACTGTTAAGACCCATCTGTTTTTGCTGTCCAATGACATCACGCTTCAAATTTTGCTCTGACAGAGTATTAATATTTTACACCATTTTACCGTGAGGCTAAATGAAGACTTGTATTTTTTTCCCCACTTTCAATAAGACTCTATCTATTGTAAAAATGAGCACACCACACAACTCAATTTGACCTTTGGAGTCCCTCTTTAAACAAATGGCATCAAGTAACTGTAGAAGTGGTACAAAACAACAGCAACTAGATGAACATTAAAGTTAATTGATTCTTTTTACAGGTGCAAACAATGAACCTCTACTGCAGGTCCCACTCTGTGCAATTGATTAAGTAACTAAAGCCACTGGACCTTGCACATTTATACTGCCATCTTAGCGATTATACACTGATCTAAAAACCTGTTTGAACAAAAAGAGTCTGATAAACACGTACCTGAAGTAAGGTATCTCCTGGAAATCTTGAGCTGGATTGTTGCCACATTCAGCAAGCCAATCTGTCCATGGTGATTTCATCAACTCTTCAATATGCTCAAAGGTTGGTGTGGAGGCTGTGATGGGCCAAGATGGTGGTTCATTTGCCTCTTGAGCATCATGAATGATCTCTATTTCAGTTTCTGATTGGTCGTCATCAATGAGCTCAAAGTCATCTATGGACACAAAAAAAGTGTGGCGTTCTTTGTCAACAATCTATTTTTAAATGCAGCAAACACAAGAATAGTCAAAACATATTTTATATTTGTCAGTAATTTGAAAAATAAGAAATGCAGCAAATGCAATAAACACATTTTGTCTGTGGACTTATTTCAATGATTTTTTATTAAATGAAGGGAAATTAAATAAAGTAAGAAATATTTCTTACTTCTTACTTCAAAATGAAACTTTAAAGGTAATAATAGAGTTTGTAAAATAGATATTTGAACACAATTTTTCTGTAGTGTTGTGAGAGAATGTATCTTCTACGCTCGATTGGTCAAATAATGTGGGCACCAGCTGCTGTTTCTGTCAAAAATATTTGGTAACCGAAGGGTAAATTACTGATGGATACAGCGCTTGTCACATATTGATGGAGGGTAAAAGAAAAACAAACTCTTCATCCCTGATGCAAATTATTACATCAAAAAGTGATCAAAATGGATTACACAAGCTTTATAGTACCTTCACTCTGACTGGTTTCGAATGGTGTGGTTTTCCTTACGAGCCAATCAGACGGGTTGTAAGAAAGCTCCAAGGCTGGATTCTGATGAGGGAAAACAAATAATACAATAGTTTTAGATTGTTGTTAACACATACATGTACAGATCATCAACAACAACAATTAATCTGCCCCAAAATTCCCTCTGTAGTTCCATTATTCTTCTGAATCTGAAAATTGATAACCAAGATAAAGTGGGTCAGGAGGTCATTGGATTGCGGATCAAAACACTTTTTCAAGAGTGATTTAACCCTAGTTTGTATATTAATGTCGTCTGCTGTAATCTGTTAATGCAAGGGGTACCAGCTATCGCTGTTATTATCTGTTCATAATAAGAGTACCAGCTATAGGGTTGAAAGTCTACTCTTTATATGATAACATTGAAGGTAAAAAGTCCTAATCTGATCACATAAAAATAGACTTGTTGATATGAGAACAATGCAATATTGTTGTTTACACCGAAGGGCTAATAAACTTGTATAACACCCCCCACAAAGATTCTGCCTTTTGATTGGTTTAGAGTGCATCACATGATGTCTTATTTTTAATAAAAAGCCACCCAAGCGCTCAACAAACAATGTACTATATCCATAGCAGCCAGTGTACTATACCCATAGCAACAGCACCTTCTTAGTACCTAGACGTCTTGTCACAATAGATGTCTGGGGTGTTATAAAACACAAATTGACTGCTTTTTCTTGTGCTATGGTTAAAACTATGATTCCCGAGATGATCCCCGGACCGTTCTTTTTCTCCTTGGCTTTGCCTCAGGAAAATAGAATCGGGGAGTCGTAGTTTTTACCAAAGCACTCAAAGCAGTCAACATATGAGTCCATTCGCTCAGACCCAGCACCACATCCATAGACCCTAGGCTGGGCTGAGGTAAACGCATGAGCATTGGATCATTCCTCGAAACCTAACAACACCCAGTCAGCTCTTCCTGTTTACAAAAAGCTTGACTATCAATAATAGTGTAGCTATTTTGTGTAAATCCATTGCAAATACTTATAGTCATTCTTTACCTTGTACTAAAAAAGGGTTTGATTGCAACATCCTTCTTGCAACTTTGGTTTTAAAAGACCTTTTACATTATCTATGGAGCCTCCATGAATTATCATAGCGTGTGAGTACATGTTGTGATTGTGCGCATCATTTGCGCATCATGTGTCACTACATCTTGAACACAAGTTTTTACAAGCTCATCAGCCCATCCCAGTAGTCTTGGATGAGACCGGCAAGGTCGAACGAATTTGAGTCAGTGGCTGTTTTTTCCGTTACTTGTCAGGCACTAATTTATATACTTTCATCTCAGTATTTTAAGAAAATACTGAACTCTGCCACAACTGCTTTATCAAACCTGATCAACTGACCAAAATAAACAGACAATGAAGATTGAAGATCAGAAGGTCGGACTTTGCACAAGTGCCACTTGTTCGTTCACTGACACAATGAAGTTGATGAAAATGCACATAGGCCATAAAATAAAATGGCTCATTAATGATGACATTGCAAAGAGTGTCAGCAAAAAGTGTAAAAACACATTTATTTCCTTATTAATCTACAATACATCGCAGGCCTCAAATTTCTTCCTTGTTTATCTACAACACATCATACATAACATAAATCTATCAACATCGTTTGGTTATTCATTGAGATCAAATGAATATGCATGGAATCATTCATGCACAGCATTTGACTGTGTACATATTATTCAGTAACTACATAAAAGCATAATTTTAGTAGAATAAAGAATCAAGAATATGAAACCTGCATCAAATAATTTTATTTAATGACATGTTTTAGCACCCATCAACTTTCAACCATTTACCTCGTTCTCCTTTGAAGAGAGCCCCACATCCAAGTCTTGACTCCAACGAGGGCGCTTCGCATCAATCTCTCCGAAATCATGAAGGGCTCGTCTTAGACTAGCCATGTCTGCAGTGAAGTTGATCGTCGTATCTTCAATTGGCTGGAGATGGAGCAAACCGAGTCTACCAAACGACAGACAAAGCGGACAAATTTAGTCATCAACCTGAAGTAAGGATCTCGGGAAATATGAATATGGAGTTGTTATGAAGACTTTGGAAGATGATAATAGTAAAAACAAGTTCATTAATTGCAATTTCATATCCATGAGGATCATAAGGACTTTATATCCATGAGGATCATAAGGACTTTAAATGAAAAAATGCATTAAAAACAAATCAAAAGTCAAAAAGGGAATAAACTTCATTTACCAGGACCTCCACAGTATCCATTAACAATGTTAAGAAATTGGTACAAACTGCACTAACGTCATTATAGTCCTGACCTGACTCTGAGCTAACATGTATGTCATGTATGTAGCCACGAATGACAATAAATCTCTGTGTATGAGGCAAGTTTCATAATTTAAAAAAATTAATAAAAAGCAAATACTCAATCCCATTCGCAGACTTATCAAAACTTTGAAAAAGAAAGAGGAACAATCTAGTTGTGAAAAACAGCAAATAACTATCATCAAATGTCAGTCTGGGTCAAAATACAACTGTTCCTTCTCAATCTAGAATAAAATGGAGCACACAAACCTAACAAAAAAGAAAAGACAAACAAAAACAGTTGAGCAACATCATCGAGAAAAAAGTTAATTGACATTTACAACATGACATTTCTTGATCTATACAATTCTCCTGAAGAAGAGTCCTTATACCTTGATAATGTCTGGGCCAACTCTTCGTTCAATCCTTCCCTGTTCTCCTCATGACACTGAGCAACTTCTACAAGACGTTGAAGGCCACCCAGCTCGTGCATCAAGCACACGAGATGCTCCTGCAAGAGTTGGTCTTGGATACGTAGGATGGCCTCAACTTGATCGAGAAGCCAAACCTCTCGATTGCGGAGAGTTTCAAGCTGACGGGAGATGGCTGTGTGAATTTCAGACTTGACCTTTGTTGGAAAGAAGACCAAAACACCGCAAATTAAGAGCTGGACCCAATTTCTTACAGCTACTTCAGCAGAAAAAGTAGCTAAGCACGACATAATTATCTTTACCAGAATAAGGTTACCAGCCAAAATATATGTGAGATGCACCACTTTCTGACGGGTATCCTGCTAATTTTTGCTAAGCACACAATTTCTAAGCAAAATCCTCTGCTTAAGCAGCTCTATTATGTGGGTCCTGGTCATAAATCACAATGAGATGAAATCACATTTTTTTTTACGTGGGAAAACAAAACGCATCAACTGCATAATTGGCTACATAAACAGGCCTGGAATCTTTGAGTGGACACTTTAGGCCATTTTCATTTTGCAAAGGGAACTTCCATTGTTGAAGAGGGCACCAAGGCAAAGACTAGGGCAACAGAGGACATTGCCTTTCTATAATTCCAGGCCTACATTTAACAATGCTTTGTCATGAAATGCAGGCCCCGTCTTCCTTTAAATATACTCACCCCTACAGCACTGTGGTACAACTTCTCCTGTTTTTCGGAGATGCTAGCAATGGCATCTTGTATGCAAACTACCTTGCGTTTTACATCGCTGAGTAGCTGCTCCCTCCCACAATCCATTGCAGAGGCTGGCAACTGGGGTGAATAAAAACAAACAAGGATGAGACAAAATGAACACACCCATCCATGACTGTGCTGATTTTGGAAAAAATGAAGAATAGAAACCACCAAACAAATATTTTTTTTAAATTTTTTTAAAACTGTGTTATACAATACAGTTTAAATAGTAAGATTGGTCGGGTTCTTGGTTTTATCAAATATTTGGTCAGATCCTTGGTTTTATCGAATGTTTGCAAACAGCTTCACAACAAACACCACACCATAATAAACCATGTAATGACAAGTACCAATTTGTAAACAAGAATTTCAAAAAGATGTTTATCTACACACGTCCTTTTCCTCTACGCCCTTAACATTTTCCCAATTATTTGCTTGAATTTCCTGCTTTGTTCAACACATCTTTCACTACATAAATTGGTATGCAGCCCCTGTCCATGTGTTTCTTTTTCTACAAGTACTACTGTGGAAATGTAGAAAATTATTGCAATCCATTAGTGATACTATGTACTCTATGGTTGTAAAAAAACAAACACATGAAAGGCAACTTTCCAGACAGCATTTAACATTATACACAATGCTTAAAAGTAACCTGTAGATGCTAGCTATTCAAGTACATCTATTTCAAAAGAAAACCTTTACAAAGTTTAAGTTTTCACTGAGGCATTACCCTAAGGCTCTTCGTGCCACTGCCATAATAGAAGTCAAAAGAGCATAACATTTCACTGATCTTCGCGTCGTGGGAAACGTTCCAGAACGGATCGTTATAAAACGAGGGTTTCATATACAAGAAAAGATTTCTTTAAAGCCACTGGACACTATTGGTAGTTGTCAAAGACCAGTCTTCTTACTTGGTGTATCCCAAAATATGCATAAAATAACAAACCTGTGAAAATTTGAGCTCAATTGGTTGTCGAAGTTGCGAGATAATAATGAAAGAAAA
>JAUELU010000031.1:5749895-5768593 GCA_032357145.1 Evasterias troschelii | reverse complement strand
ATTGCTCATTACCAAGTAAGTTTTTATGCTAACAATTATTTTGAGTAATTACCAATAGTGTCCACTGCCTTTAAAGGAAAACTTTACAAGGTCCTGCTGCTGTTTCATTTAACTCGGCGAGAGCAAGAGAGAACAATATCATGATCAGACAATGCTTTTCTTGTGGACATCCTTCCTCAGCCATAGAGGTAGTTACCTTCTCCAATCTCCATCTCACCTTTTCTCAAGATGCTTGAATTTGGCTTCTATGGATGAGAAAAGACAAAGTGCCTTAAAGGAATTGTACAGGATTGGTAGAGGTAATATAGTCGCAGACAGTGTTTATGTTGAAATAACAAGTTTGGCTTAATCCATTGCGTGAGTCAGAAGAAAATAGTCACAGACAGTGTTCATGTTTTGTGTGATCAATCATTTACATGAAATAACAAACGGTTAACCTGTGGAAAATGTGACTAAATCCGTTGTGTGTGTCAGGAGAAAATAGTGAAAACAATGCACAATTTTCAGCATGTAAACACATTGTCCTTGATTTTGGTTATGACAACAACAAAAATCTGCTGTTGCATTTTTTAGTTTTTCAGATGCACTTTCTATCTTATGACTTTATTTCAGAGGGAAATATTTCACAGAAAAAATTGTTCTAGCATGAACTTTGTAATCAGTAAGCTTTCAAACTAATGTGATTTTTTATCCATAACAATCCTGTATAATACCTTTAATAAAAATAAAAAAATAACATTTCAAGGTGCAAAATTTAAATTGACAAATGAATTCAAAACGCTACATTTCATTTTTTAAGTCACTTTCTAGAAAGTTTTGTAACAGAAATGTACGCATGCCCCAATCTGTAATTTCTAAAAGTGCACCGCTACAAAAATGAAAGATAAATACATTACCTAGTCTTCTTGCATAAGCGTCAAGTCTCAGAGCTGCATGCTCTAAACTGAGAACACTTTCTTCAATCTGATCAACCTGAGCCAAATACGGCTCAAGATTTTTATCTGCCAGGACAGAAAACAAGATCAAAAGAACAATGACTTCCTTCTTGGATCAATGAATTCTTTAAATCTTTGTCTTTTTAAATCTCAAAACATAAAATTTTTGTTTTCTTGTTAAAGAGGGGCTCCAAGTTATAATTGAATTATGTGATACACAAACATTTCTCAATAGATATAGTCCTCATAAAAGGGTGGAAAAATTACAAGTCTCAAACCCAAAACGTTAAAATGGTGTAAGTTGCCATTATAGTTGATACTCTTTCAGGGTGAAATTTGAAACATGACGTTACCGGACATCACAATCAAAATGGGTTTGTAAATTCCAAAGAAGAATTTTTGCAACAGTCAAAACGTCAAATTCAATGCCGTTTTAATTGAACACCATTCAAATTCTGGAATAAACTATAAATTCCTATGCACCAAAAATATATTTGAAATGTGATGCAAGTCAAATGTTTTTTAAAACTTTGACAAAAGTTACACTTGACTTGAAAGGTATTAAACTTAGTGGCATTTTAAACCATTTCAATGTCAGGTAGAGACTTTGTCCTCATTTTCATAAAGAAAATGAGTGGATCGCAAACTGAATTTTAGCTTGAAGCCCCTCTTCAATAAGGAAAGGTGTTTTAACATCCTTACATTTTTCATCCAAAGTCTTCATGGCGCCAGAGATCTCACAAGCCGCTTGCTTCATATCTTCATACTTCTTTGAGGTTATTCTGTTCATGTCTTCAAGAAGCTTGTAATCTTCTGCTGTTGCTGTAATGTTAGATAAGAAAAGTCCGGCCATCTTTAAAAAACTAACTTGAACGAAAACAGCAACAAATGATCTTCGTTGAAATTTATTTACAATAATTTCAACCAACAAGAAAATTTAGTTCACATTAAGAAACCAATGATAAAAAAGTTTAAATAGCATTCCTGTCAATTTTGTTTTGCTCAAGTAGTTGTTTTCAAGGTCCAAGATAAACACATTTTGACAGCGAAAAGTCTGCATTATTTTATCCTATAGATATTTTCAATTCAGATAGGGATGATCACTTTGCAGTCCTTCCTTTCTGACAAAAAGTTGATGCAAAAAACAATTAACATGTTCTTTGTTAAAGGGTAGCGTCATACTTTAGCAGTAATCTAGGACAACAAAATTGTAATTTCTACTTGATAGCCTCCTTGTTACTAAGATGGTAATGGTAGTAAGCATCCTGAGAAATTATTTTGTATGTCAAAAAATTTGAATCTCCAAACCTCAACTCTAGGCAAGTTTTGAGATTTAAATTTATGTGGTGGCCATTTGTGAATTTTGCGGCCACATAGGGCTGGTACTCACTGTCACTTTGCTAATACTTAGGATAAATTTAACGTTCATGATGAAAATACTGTGACAATTTTTTGCTCCTTTCCCAACAAGTAACCACTGTTATTCAGCTGAAACTTTCAAAGGTGACTTTTATTGAGGCCATGACCTCTGTTGCCTCTGGTCTTGGCCTTGGTGCCCCTTCAAAAGTTTCCCCCAGACTTTAACATTTTCCAATGGAAGTGCCCTTTGCAAAATGAAAATGGCCTTGACCTCTCAAAGATGAAATTCAAAGCCTGAATCTAGCCTAAAACAAGCATTAAATTGAGAAAAAAAAATATATGACCCTACAATCTTATACCTGAAATTTTGATTTATAGTTTTATCAAACCTACTTGCTAGATCTCCTCGGATGTATGCAGTCATCTTATTAAACATATCTCGAGTCAGTTCAGCGATATCATGATCAGGCTCAGTAGCCTCTGTTCCAGTCTCAACACCAACTTCAGAACTGTCTACAGAATCAGAGAGTTTATTTAGTCGCATACATGATACAGTGACTTAATTTATGAAGCCTTTTCAATGTTGTTAGTACACCAGTTGTTGACGCACATGTCACATGAAATAAACACTTTTTGAGTAAACTTTCTGTTAAATTGACGCACACACGATTACTGGAAAAACCCAGCCGGTCTTTGATGCTCGTTTTTGTCTGCAAATTTTGTTTCTCAAAGTCCAAGGTGAATACAAATGCAATGTTTTATAGGAACCCTCCACTCCAGTCTACGACTAGTGGGAGGACAAGAGTATTGACTATTGCAAACTATTGAATTATAGCGAATAAAGTAAAACATCTGTTGTCTCATCAAAAGAAAACTTGTAATATAAAAAAAAGGGTTGGGGTGTTAGTCGGTGTGTTACTTTAACTGTAAGTGTAGACTAGTACACACGTACGATTGTAGTTGCGATAATCGTAACCCTCAGTCTCGAAGGTCTCCGACCTTCGAGACTGAGGGTTACGATTATCGCAACTAGTACGATTGGTAGTAGATCATAGATGGGTACTACTACTAGTTTTCACACCTTGCTCTAATCAGTACACTACAGTGTACAGACAGTGCAGTACAATAATTTGTCAATAAAAAAACACCATTTTAGGTTGGTAGTGTGTACCATGTGTGTACACTCCTGAGTCCTAATGAGGTTCGTTCGTCCACCATCATCTCCAGGTGACAAAAATGACAGTAGCCATGGTAGCAGAACATGCAGAACGAACTTACAAAAAAGAAACTTCAGAAAGGTCAACTCAAAGAAAGGAGGATGATCATATAGAAAGAATACTAAGTATGTGGATGGAATTGAAACTCGCCTGCTGCCCCCCCCCCCTCCCCAACACCCGAGGGCAAAAAAGTGCGCAAGGAGGCCGGAAGAGAAGAGGGAGGAGAGGGGGGGGGGGGGTGCGGAGGTGTTTGGGCAATATTTTGATTTTGAAATCTATGTGTATATTTTTATTTGTCAGACTTAGTTTTTGTGTGTGCATTGTATCCGTATTGGCTTACTATTTTGTTTAGCCATATAAAGTCTAAAAATACATAAATTTACATTATATTTATTACAATTTACATGTCTATTTTGATTGTGGCAGACGACAGAGGGCAGCAGATAAAAAACACTAACACACGACTCCCACTCACAAATCAGTCAATATAAAAACATTCTTTTCGTTTGAATTTCTTTACCTCTTGTTGATTTCATCTCATCCCCAGTCGAACTTTCAGAACCGGTGTTGGCTTCTTTCTCCATGTCTAAAATTATTCAAGACAGATCATCCTTTTTATAGCTGAAATTTCAAAGAATCCAGATTTGTAACAGTGCGCTAGCATAGCGTGAACGGCGGAAATTATTATGTATGGCTAAATCATAGAAATAGAAGTGCGCCCTCTGTTGTTAAGTCTTTCACTCAATAAATCAACAACAAAGAGGGCCCCTCCTGTGGACGGAGATTCTGTCCCCCCATAATTATGGAGAACTGTGTGCAAACTAAGAGGAAACTATAAATAAAATAAATAGTAAACTTGCGGGTACAACCATGTAATAAAACTCTTTTGTGCGAGTGTTGGCTCTGAAAAGAGCCGTTTGGTCTCGACGTTTCGAACAGTATACTCTGCTCTTCTTCAGGAGAAGATAATTATTTCCACACCATGCAAAGCCTCTAGTAATAGTTATTAAAAACAGGCAAAATCAAATAAAAGAAAAGTACACGTATACTCTTAAAATTACCCACTTTTTATTGTCTAAATTTTTCAAAAATTCTACATGGTTATATGATCATATGAAAAAGAAAAAGAAAAGAAAGTATCATAATTTTCAGAGGTAAATTTACCTCAAACAAATCAAAAGTAAAAAGTGGAGAGTGAATTAAAATTATCTTATTACATCGGTGTGACAATGAATAACACACAAACAAATATCGTTTTTTTAACTAGGTAAAATGGACAATTTATCATCCTCAATTCAATTCAACTTTTCAATATTTCCGGTGAAACCCCCTCACGGGGTCAGATCTTAACGTGTGTAAAATGTCCACCATAACTCAAAATAGCTTGTTGTGCTGTTGCTAGGTCCATTACTATGGTGGCCTGGGGTTTATGATTAGTCAAATGTTGATATTAACATAATGTCTAACTTTTATTATAAAAAGTCGTTTAATATTTACAGCAGATGAGAATAAAATAACTTTATAATCCAGCTCAGGTTGTTTCCAATCACACTTGTCATCTTCCACCTCGGAATCCTGGTAACAACAAGAAAATCAAAACAGTAGTTCAATAATTTTGTTCACTTTTAGAAATTGCAGTCTTATAGAGGAGACAAGTTATGCAAAAATTGATGTATTTTGTCATAACTCTAATAATAATAAAAATGGTGTATTGACAAACACAAATGCCCCCGAACGAGATTTTTCTTTTCTTGAGTTATCAAATAGACATCATTCCTTCGGTTTAGCCATAATGACCTTGACACTTGACATAGGTGGTCCAAAAACCAACAAGCTTCTTGGGGATCTCAAGACCAATCCACATACAAACTTTGGAAATGATATGTCAAGCCCTACTCAAGTTTATCGCTTGGACATAAGTGTGTCAACACCTGCAATCAGGGACCTCCTATTGTCCCTCTTTTGTTTGTACTCATAAAACTTTTTGGCAACAGCTTCCATTGGTTTTGTACACTTTCCAATTAGGGACTTTCACCCAACTGGGAACCCTATTGTCCTCTTTTGTTATAGGTCCTGGTTTGTGTATACACCAATCCGACGAAAAAAATTGGTAGCGCCCTCTATTGACAACATTTTACAACTGCCGTGTCGCAAACCGGAAGTCGATGTCGCCATGGGCGGTAGGTCAAGTCATCAGACATTTATTATCAGGTGACCGACCATAGCTTTAGCTGACACATTGGTTTTGCTTGTCTGCTGATCAAGCAAAATGGACAGAACGTGTAAAACAAAAAATGCTTCCGCCGTGCAACACCGCAGTTGTTACATTTTGTCAATAGAGGGCGCTACCATTTTTCTTCCGTCGGATTGGTGTATACCAAACTACACCAATACAGAAGGACAATGCAAACGCTATAATATGCTCCTACTTTGGCCTTGCCAGCTACACATAAAAATGATGCCATCTCTTAGCTTCTGTTATTGTTGCCTTTAAAACTAGCCGACTCTGCCAGTTGCCCGGGATGATTATAACGGCCCAATTTTGGGTTTGGATATTGACATGGCCGGTTATGCAATTGTATTGGTTACAACATTACACTTGACCTTCAAGTGACCTTCGTGGAAACTCAAGTTATGATAAAACTCAAGTTTGGAAAGTCCGCTTTGAGCTTGGTTTGCTTTGACGGCAGTCACTGGTTCCTAGAACTTTGTAGTTGCAATTTCTTTAACATGTCATAATTTACACCTGCTCGGGTTGAATCAACTCACCTCTACTGAAACCTCCTCTACCTCTACCTCCTCCGCTACCTCCACGGAAGCCACCGCCACCACCTCGTCCTCTGAAACCACCTCCACCCCCTCCTCGTCCTCTGAAACCACCTCCGCCCCCTCTTCCTCCTTGAGAGAATTGATGAACGGAATTATATTTTAAAGATTCAGTTAGGAAAGACAGCTAGTGGAAATGAATCATAAACAAAACTTCTATGAAGTCTTGTCTTTATTTTGGTACATCAGTGTCAATATAATACAAATAAATTTGCAAAAGAAAGTAAAAAGGGAAACTGACTGAGTAAATTTTAATAATTTGGGGTGGAACAAAGACAAATTGACAAGAGCGAAATTTGAAACAACGACCTTCGGATCATTGTGCCAGTGCTCATAAAACTGAGCTGTCAGGCCCCTATTTTGTTAAAATCTTTGTACGGGGTTGCCAGTCAGTCGCCATCCCCGAACAAAATAGGGAGACAGTCAACATAAGGCTACAGCGCTCAGTTGCTAGAGTGCCGGCATGTTAGTCTGAAGGTCAGTGGTTCAAATCCTGCTCAAGTAAATTTGTTTAAAGTTCAACTCCAAATTATTTTAAATATATTCACTATAATATTTCACATTCACCTCTTCCTCCACGGAATCCCCCACCTCGCCCGCCTCTACCTCTCTTTTGCACGGAGCCAGGGAGGAAGCGTTGTAAGGGAAGAAGCTTCATTGGATCGATGTAAAACTATCAGAAGAAACAGCGAAACGTTAATGAGGAGTTAAATTGAAAGGTGAAGATTTGACAAAACAAACTTCTTGCCCTTAAGTCAAGAGGAATTCTGAGCAAGTTTAGTATTGACCTCACCTTTTGGTCTTTATTGAAGGAAGATACTTTCATGTTGTCCGACATCTTGACTGAAAAATACTACAATTACAGGTTAAGGATGACAACTCGATAAAACAGTTTCACAATGATTTAACTTAAAAACTGATTTGTACTGTAGTGAAGCATTTTACCCAAGGGTTTCAATGTTTCTGAACCTGCGAGCATGCAGAGAACTTAACTTGATCAAAATGTGGCTTTCTACAAATCAAACAAATAATTGAATATTATAAAAGGATACATATTCTGTTAGATGGCCAAAGATCTCATCCACCTTGCCGATTTGTTCTTTATTTTGAAGAAAGATTGGTGCGTTGAAGTATGGGATCTTTTCAATGGTTCCCTTCACCACCATGTCATCCTGACAGGGGTGCACGTATTCACCGATTTCTACAAGAAAATGATGGTATACAACGGCACATTAATTCAAAAGAAGGTAAATAAAAACAATAAGGAATAATTCACATTTGAAAAAAGACAATGTGACAACAACTTATGTCACAATTCCAGAATAGCGTTAAGATATTTTTAAGAAGCAAGAGTAGAGTTTACTTACCAACAACTTCATCTGGTGGTCCGTAGCTTTGCCCTCCAAATCCCCCTCTTCCGCCTCCTCGTCCACCACGCCCCCCTCGGAAACCCCCACCCCCTCCTCGGCCACCTCCTCGATATCCATTCCCTCCTCGGTTACCCCCTCCTCCTCCTCTCCAACTGCCCCCGCCTCCACCACCTCTGTAGCTCATCTTTGGTTTATTTAATCTGTGGGAAAATGTTAATTATAATATTAGTTCTGATAGAGCTAAACATATTCATAGCCTACTGTAGTATTTATGGCCAAGCTTTTGTGAAAGCCTAAAGACAGCGCCGCGTGAGTGCCGCGATGAAGATTAAAACAACCGTGAGTATTGCAGGGTAAAATTCATTTTTTAAAGATGTTTTTGCATGTAACTCAACAAACTGACAAAAGGCCTCACATAAGTCGTGAATGTATATTTAGTATTAGTGAGATGGGAAAATTCAGTTGTGTGGTGAAAAAAAAAAAATTAAGTTATTGCTGACTAACGACCATAAAATGTTCATCTATCAACGACCATTTTTAAAACGTATAGCGTTACGGAAGCCCAAAATGTTAGACCCATACCTAAGGCTCACGAGCGAGCATGACGAGGGAGCCTTTTTTTTTTTTTTTTAGTTTCTAGAAGTATACTTTGTTTGTGTAGCTTTGACTTTGTTGAGCATGTTGAGCTGTTGACTAAAATAACATTAAATCTGTTCATGACATTGAGTTGACAGAACAAAAATGGCTTTAAAAATCGCTCAAACTTTTATTTTACATAGGGCGAATTTGTCGGGGAGGTGACTCTATTTAGTATTGGAGGACAAGTTTGTGAGGGGTGATTTTGAGAGGGGAGAGTTTGTATGTGAGGGGGCGACTTCGCTAGGGGCGACTTTGTTTATGGGGCGAGTGGCATTCCAGGATTCCTGTCTCAAAAACAGTCAACCAACACACACAGAAATTCCCTTAAAAGAACTAACATAAAATAACACACATACAATAATTTCATTGCCACATAAAAGAAGAAAACACCAGGCGAGTGATTTATCATAAATATGAGTGTGGCAGTAATTATATTCCCCAAAAATCAAACAAAACGTTGCTAAATTTCACATACCTGTCCACGCGTTGGAGAAAGAACAAACCACACGTGTTGTATAGATGTTATGCACCTCGACTTTACAAGGCTTTTATTAGTACACAGTGGAAGAGTAACCAGACTATTTTCCTTGCTTCAACTCATGGTGGCGCTATTTCAAAAGACCATTACGCGACGTTTTAAAATGTTCATTCAAACTGTGGTGTAGAAAAACCGAGGCTGGGAGACTCCATCATAGAACAAATTCCACATTTATTATTTGGGAATTTTCATTTACATTACGTCCATGAGACTATAATTATTTCGCTCAAGTCTTTTACATCAATAAAAGTGAACATAAAAATAAAAAAATTAAATAAAAAAAACCACAGACAAAACTTTTTCCAAGGAATAATTTATTTCATCCCAATGAGCGAGTAGTTTCTGTTTTACACGTTTGCCAATAAGATTAAAACAAACAAAATAAGAATCATGAGCTCTCTGTGTGTACAGAGAGAAAGAGCATGGAAATATCGCAGAACAGTTTTCTAAATCGATCATATATTTCATTCAGTTCCAAACTTTGAGAGGTCTTTCTCCCATGATATTATAGAGTCATCGTTTGCTTTTTGTCAACTTAATGCTTATATAGGCAGAACTAACAGGATGGAACAACAGTCACCTGTGAAAGTTTCATTTGAATACAGTGTCTACTTGAGAAAACCAGTAAAAACTGTCACAGTATTTTTATCAAAAACGTCAAAACAATCCTTTACCAGCAAGGTGACAGCAGGTACCAACCGCATCTCTGGCAGCAGCTTTCACAAATGGACACTACAAATAATTATTTGAAACCCCAAAAGTCACCTTTAGGCGATATTTTGTGATTCAATTTTTGGGGCGTACTTTGCTTGATTTCTAATCAATGGGGGAACATCAGAATACATAATTTCGCAGGATGCTTAGTACCAATACCATTTTTCTTTATAGCAAGAAGGCTTTCGAATACAAATTTTTTGGGGTCATTTCCAAAGTATGACTGTACTACCTTTAATACACAAAAACTTGATGTTATGACAAAATATAAATCAATGGGAGTAAATCAAAACAAAAAATCCTTGATTAAAATCTTAAGTATGTACATGTACAAAGAAGTCAACAGGAAAGTAACATAGATAACTGGCTTTAGTACAAATATGATATTTAACACTTTTGTTTTCTTTTAACAATATTTACAACTCCTAAGAAGGCACTGTTCTGCGGCCTTTCAGGAGGGAGGGTACTTAGGATGGACACTTGATCTTCTCAATCAATACAATATTCAATGTCTTGAATCGTAAGATTGAACATGTTGATCCTTTTTACAAATCCTAATCCCCGTCTGAGTCCCTACTTTCATCTCCTGTCTCTTAAGACAAGAAAACTTGCTAGCTTGCTTCCTCTGCTTCTTGCTCCGTCTCGGCGGCCTGCTGCTCTCCGTCTCCTGTTGCCTCGTCCGCATCTGCATCCTGAGTCCCAGCATCATCTCCATCTGCCTCTTTGTCTTCGTCTTTCTCTTCATCCTTGTCCTCATCTTCCTCCTGAATCAAGAAACAATGTGTAACATAAACATCTTGCGTTCTCAGCTGTACAAAAAGTATACATTATAATCAGTTGAAAGTTTATTACAATAGGATTTCGAATAAAGGCTCCATGTGAAACTGTGTAACTTAACCAAGTTTTCACAACAAATTTGATGAAGATTACATAATCCTCACCTTTGTTTCTGTTTGTTCAGTATCATCAGTTGGGGCCACCTGCTCTTCCTCCTGCTGTTCCTCCCCCTCTGGAACAGTCTCAAGGTTGGGCGCACCAGGAAGATTACTCCTTTCTTTGGAGACTGTTGATTTATCTTCTTCAACCTGAACTTCTGGTGGTGGCTCCTCAGCCTAGACGAAGGAAAATAAAACAAAACAAAAACAATTTGGTAAATAAATAAAAGTTTGGGAAAAGGTGAAGTTTCGATGACACTTTAAAGGCAAAGTATACCTTTGGTTTTTTGAACCGCTCGATTGTTTTCATCCTGTATAAATGTAAATAACATACAATAAAACTAACCCGTGAACATTTCATTTCAAAAGGTGGTCACATTTTTTTAAGATATTGCAAAAAATTCCCTAAGGAAGAACAATCCCTAAAAGGAATACACAATCTGAGAAACGTTTCTGACCGTAAAGCTTCTCAGATTCAAATTTTGGGGCATAACAACTGATATCTTTCTAAATAACCACATTACTTCAAAGTGAAATTATTCCCAAAATGCTTTTTACTATCGAAAGCTGCTGTAGGCTTCTAACCAATGAGTTTTATTGTCATTCATTGAAAGAGTGATTTACCTTCCCTTAAGGGGGGGGGAAGGTGGGGTATGGTGGGTACAGGTACTCACTGCAAGCCCGAATGAAGATAAAACTTTGGTGTTCTTTGGACTTTGACAATCTTACCTTCCTTGCTTCAGCTTCTTCTTGAGCCAGTTTTTCCGCTTCTTGTCTCATTATTTCTTGGCGCTGCTTTTCTTTCTCTGCCTCAACTCTCTCAATGGCAAGTTGTTGACCTTGGGCTTCCTCCTGTGATTCAAAACAAAATACATCTATGTCATGTTTGCAAAACAATCTCAACAAAAACTTAAATATTTAGTTTTAGTGAGGCACCTTTGTATCCTTTATGCTAACTACAGCTTTTACTTGTAAATAGTTTGGATTCAAGTAATAAACCACAAGGGAAACTGAGGGGTAGATTTGTCAATAATTTAGGGTTGAACTAAGAAAAATTGACTAGAGTGAGACTTGAACCTCCGATCTTCATATTAACATGTCGTCACTCTGCCAACTGAGCTATCTTGGCAGTTTCCCTTTTTGGTCAAAATCTTTGTGGGGGGGAGGGGGGTGCCAGTCAGAAGTTATTCAACCTGTAACTGCCATACAGCCATGGATCACACCAAGTTTACGACACAAACTGGGAAGCGACAGCAGAGGGATCACCTTAAGACAGATCACCACAATAGGGCTAGAGCTCGCACTGGCTTTTATACGGAGGTAGCAGTCAAAGTCCCACTCAGTTTTTCTTTGTTCGACCCCAAATTAGTATGGATTTATTTTAAAAGTGTAAAATGTTATGACTGATGTACGAAATAGAACACTACAGTCACCCATTATTAAAATGAGTTATACCTACTTCAGCATAGTAGCATTCATTTTCCTTAAACTTGTACAGCCACTGCGCTATGTATTCAATCGGATCCATAGGTCGTTTCTCCGCAACCTCGGCTAATGCTGAGGTCAAACAGCTCCCAAGGTTTCTCTTCAAATATTCCGTGTCCATTTTGTCTCTCAGTCTCAGTCCGCTGTAAATCAGATGTGCCTAGCTAGGAAGGTCACCTGAGAAAAATTCAAAAAATAAAGGAGACACTTACAGTGAGTTAAAAAGGCAACTGTTTTATCTTTTTAAAATAAATAAAGTTAAGCTCAAAGATTTGTTTTTAGCCATTGTAATGCTGATTTACAGCCAAAATTATAAACAAATATACAACACATGTCACATGTGAAAGTTTCAACTGACAGTGTCTACTTGCTGAGAAAACAGCAACAATCATCACAGTATTTTCACACAAACGTCAAATCCTTCCACGTTCAGCGAAGTGACAGTTCAGCTTCTAATCTGGCCGCAACACTCGTCAACGGACACCAACCCTCAGAAATCTGAGAAAGGATTCATGCATGAGTTTCTCTCATTCAAATGTTTTGGGGTGAAGAATTAATCAATTATCAAAACCATATTATAATAGGGAATCCTTCCGCAAAATACAACAGCTGCAGTGCATCTAGTTGCGATAATCGTAACCCTCCATTCTCCCGCCGACGGTCGGCAGGAGGATGGAGGGTTACGATTATCGCAACTACAGTGCATCTCACCAAGACGTCCAAGTACTAAGTAAGTTTTTATGCCATTGTCACGATGATTCATTTTTTGAGTATTTGCCAATGTCAATGACCCTAATATTATAACTAAAAACAAGCGGTCAAGCATCAATTGAAAATTATAATAAAATTTATATTTTTCAAAACATTTTCTGCAATATAAAATTCAAATTCAAAAGTAAATGATACACAAGGTAATTTGTTTGTTGATTTAATGAATCTAAAATTGTCTTGAAAGTTTGAACCCCCCCAAGAAAAAAAAAACAAAACAAAAAACAAACAAACAACAACACAAACACAAACCCCAAAACAAAAAGTTTACCTTGTTGGCTTTATTTTAAAGCGAAGTAGTACAGACAAAAAACCACCAATCTAAACTTGTCTACAAATTTTGAGACTGAATCCACACTAAATAAATGAAATACACAAGAAATAATTCAGCGATTACCTACACTTTACACGAAGCACACACACAAACGAGATCTAGTCAACACTACACACATGGATAGTGTTGCCAAGCTGTTGTTTACAAGTTGAACATACAAACTATAGTTCAGAAGTTTTACTTTAAAATAATATTACAATTATATTGTAGTAAAAAAAAGCTCAAGTATATCTCAAATTATTTTTATTAATAAGTTAGTTAAATTTTAAGCAAATAAAACAATTAATTTAGTGCAAATTGATAACATTTACGTGAACGAGGAAACAATAATCTTATTTTGCCATGGCGCCCTCTGTTGTTTGAGTTGCATTATTATTGAAATAATGCATGCGCTAGCTAGGCAAACAAGGAGCCTGCATGCTGCATACAAAACAATTTTTGTGTGTATTATTTTATTTTATGACCTCAGAACAATGCTTTGAATGGAAACTGGTTTTACCAGTGAGGGAATTAAATACCCAAGAAATATGAGTCAAAAGTACCAGTCTGCTGGGCTGGAAAGTGCAAAATGTAGGGAAAACCCTGTGGATGAATCGGGCCACTTCACTGGGGCTAGGATACTCCCATCGAAGTCTCTCAGATGTTCGCAGACGACACCAAAATATTCACTACAGTCCACTACTGAAGATCTGACAAAACTTCAAGAAACATTTTCAGCACTTCAATATGGTCCCAGAAATAGCTGTTGCGCCTAATGCAGACAAATGCAAAACTATGCATTTAGGAAGAAGTACCCATGGTGTCTACAGTATGAAAGACAACAAGCTACGAAATACTGACCAGGAGAAGGACCTGGGCGTCTAAAACGACTGCATGACAAGCTTTCAATGCACGAACTGCAGCACAGAAAGCTATGAACAGCCTAAGAGTAATCAAGCGCACCTTCAAATACGTCAATAAAGACCGCTTTACAGTCCTGTACATGACCTACGTCAGATTGGAAAAAGGATATACACGTAGGCCTATTGGAAAAGATTCAGAGTAGAGCCACAAAACTTGTACCTGAATGCGAACATCTGCCGTACCAAGATCGACTGAATATGCTTAACTTGTTGTACAGCCTACTGCAGAGAAGAGAACGAGGCGACTTAATTGAAACATTCAAGATCCTAATTTCCTAAAAGGGTTTGAAAGAACCGAGCCACTTCTTCTAACTAGCAGAAACAGACACAAGATACCTCTTTTTGCATCAAATTTGTTTTTGTTATTTTAAATTGTGCTTTGTGTATACAGATTATATATATTTTTTCTAAATTATTACTATTTTTCAAAAGAGAGTATTTTATATAGTGTTTTTGCCTTCCTATGTGACTGGATTAACAGGCTTTCGAGCTACAGTGTTTTATTATACTTTTGTTGATCCTGGCCATCACATTACGGTTGTTTTGTGATTTACTTTTGCCCTTACGGTTTGTCTTGCTTTGTATTTACTTTTGTTTTTATATGTTCATTTTACATACTGTCTGTTTGTAATTGTTTAATGGCCAAATAAAGAATAAGAGTAAGAATAAGAAGAGGACATAACCAAACTGAGATTAGAAAAATCACTGAAGTGCAGAGCAGACTTCCGCAGAGAGTCATCAATCAATATGGAACAAACTCCCGAAGTATGAGATTGGAGCGAAAACTATTATTTAATGCCTTTAAAAATGAGCTCGATATACATTGGAAGGATATGAGGTATTTTCCCATTAAATTGTAAGTGTAAGTGTAAGAACGAATAGCAGTCAAGTTCAACGGAGCGTTGATTTGCAGGGTTTGGGGTATAGTTTTAGAATGGGTTATTGTCTATCAGACATGTTTCCCATTGGAAGGGACCTTTTTAAAGCAACGTTCATAGTTTAATGGGTTCTTTCCCGATCCAAATGGCATGCTGCCACCCAGTGCCCACAGGCCACGTGCTCGAGTCTCACCTTTTGGGAGAATGAAGGTCGGGGGCATATAGAGTAGCCTACCAGGGGGAACTGACGGTTGCACTACTAGAACAGAAGACTGAATAATCTCATCTCATGCAGCTGCAGGCTCTGGGATGGGCAGGTGGAGGATTGGCACATAAACAGTTTGTGTCTCGCATGCAAACTAGTTCAAAGAGTATCGAACACTGAATTAGATACTCGAGCAGCAAATACGCCCGCAGGCCTGTTTTATTAGTCTTCCACCAAGCCGTTCCTGCAAAAATCTACCGTTACCATGATCTTGAAATCTGACAACCTTTGGCATCCTCGTGTAGCAATCAAACATGATACACGTCTTCAATACTAGGCTAATACGTACTTCTTGATAAAAACAGTGGAATCGATAAAATCAGGCCCTTGGCCAACATAGATTAGGGTAATAATAACGTCCTCAATAAAGGATTGCCTTCGACTTTTAAGATACCGCTGCCATTAAAAAACGCAATTGGGTTGCACTGATCTCTTCGATCATGTTACCTGTGTGCCCCTGGCGAAAGAAACTGACGGCTGTTGCGCGTAGACTTTCCTGGTTGAGGTAGATACCATCTTCGGATTTAGTGTGAATAGTTTAATCTTCTAACTCTTCGGTCGATCCTCATATTAACTAATTTTTCAACTTCAAAGACATTTTATGATGATAACAAATTGGTTGAAACTCTATCCAAAACTTTAGCTACATGAAATCAATATTATGATAGTAAGATTCAACTCGAGTCATTTTAGACTGATTACAATGCTCGCTCCATAAAACGGTCGTCAATATAATCCACAGCATCTTTCCATGGGGTTATAAGAAAACCAAGGGCTGATGAGAGATGCCCAAGGGTTTCCCCCTGGTAGGGAACACCTTTTATTCCTCCAAGAGCACGGTGAAAATATTATGAAAATAATAATAATTCGGATTGCTTCGTTATGGAATACGACACTTGTTTTTCTATCAGATCACTTCTGATGTCTATTATGCATGGCAACTGGTTTTAACGCTTACAAAAAGGGGGAAAAGAGAAAATAAAACTAAAACAAACACCATTCACTGTAACAAATAATTATTGTGTTTTTCCCCGTCATCATTTTATGAAGCATAGCGCCCTCTCTTGGTTATTTACAAATTAGTTTGATTTTTATCGTCAGTCTTGTAAATGCATGGATGTCAATCTTACATTGACAGATAAAAAATGGGGGGGGGGGGGGGGACACAGACAAGGTAATGGATGAGGTAGAGATAAGTGGAGGGAATTCCCAAGGGTCAGTTTGTGCCATTTATAGGACGCCAGCCAAGTGGGTCTTATCAAAACAAATATCAATTGATTTCAGATCCTGAAAAAATTCGTTCATTTTCTGACCTTAATTTATGTTCTTATTATAATTAGTTAAAGCTGTCATTATCCTTCGCTTCGAAACCAACATTTTGATGCAGTGTCACTTTTGCTTACAAAAATAGTGCCCTTGGTGCATTCCAGGGTATTTCCTTACACTAAACTTGTCATACTATCAGAACTGGTTTTAATATAATTACTAAATAAAGTAAATAATTCACTCACTCCTAAAAAAAACCCACCCAAAATATAAAAAGCACAAGAGATGAAAAAAGATAGACCCCCTCCCTCAAAATAAAGCAACAAGTATGGATGGGAAATGGTTTCGGCTTGGTCTAATGGAAATACATGTATTTGCTTCCTCCATGGTCTAATGGAAGGAGGTAGGCTTAAGAGTGTCCCCAGTCGCTCGACCGGAATAGATTACTAATCCTGCTTATCTGTTATACACTTATCAAATTTTAACCTTTAGAGCTACCCCCTTTCCCGCGTTTGCTCCTGGACAAGCTTTTTCCAACGACAAATTATAAGTCCGTATCCAGGACGAAAACTGCTCAAAATAGCGGAAGTAAATACATTCGATTCGGCAAACTAGAATTTATTAATCAAAAAACAGCTCCTAAAAAGGGCCCGCAATCGCTGGGGTCGAGTGGGACCCTTTGTTTCGGGACAAAACATGCGTGATTTTCCACGGTGAAGCAAATGAAGGGAAGGTTGGAGCCTGGAGCAAGAAATGTTTTCATTGCAGGGCAAGAAGCACCTGCTTTTTAACATCGTAGGATATTTTGTGAAGATTTATTTTACACACTTCTAGCTGTAGTGTAACCATTAACCACAGACGTACCAAAGCACCACAAGGTGACGTCCATTCAGTTTGAAGACAAATTACAGGAATCCTTGTTAGGATTTTATACAAAGATTATTGTTTTTCTCTCATCCATTAATCGAAATACTTCTAGGAAAAAGCTCTAATTTTATACAGTCTATTTTTTAAACACTCATTGGAAATTATTATTGGAAATTAATAAGTGGAGTATTTCACCTGGACCTTCTGGACTAGATTGTTGCAGCTGTATTGATTGATATAAGACGGGTTATCTTTGGGGATCATGCGTGGTAACAACGACAAGGACTTATGTAGGTGGGGTGAAATGCAGGGAATATGGGAGGGACAGGAGAGGATATGAGGGGAGGAGGGTGAGTTTTTTGGCGGCATTGAAAGTGGAGGTTTGTGTTGGAATTTAGGAACTCAAACTGATAACTTAGCAAAAGCAAAAAGGATCTGGATATTTTGAAAAACCGTGGATATACTTTGTACTATTTTGTGTATGAAGACGTGCCCAATTTGCCAATCTAAACAATGGGAGAACAGATGTACGTTCTCCATACGGGGTCGACAAACACTAACCCGAACCGAAAGTTGTGTGTGTGTGGGTGTGGGCTTACTGAATGGCCGTTATGTGGGAAAATAGACTGGAACAATAGACCCCACAAAGTTTTTCTTTTCTTTCACTTTGACCGCACGGAGGTATTCATTAGAAAGTAAATAATAGAACAGCAATAGCAGGACCACACAAATCTAACATCTGTAAAGTTGTATGTGGGTGGGGATAGACAATCAAACCGTGGTCTAGACCTATAACAAAAGAGTTAGTTTGAAACAAAGAGGGCTAGTAATTTATCTCATATCCAATATTCTGCCATTTTCAAATAATAAATGAAAGAAAAATACAATAAAGGAAGGTAACAGGATAATAATATATTGCAGGCAGCTGAACGGTATAAGTTTATTTGTGCCGGAAACACACTTTCATCGAGCGAGAGCAGTTGGCAGTTGGGGGCGAAACGACAGACCCACGGGACCGGAATTTGTAAACATGTTGTACCGTCGCATCGCATGAAAGTGCAAGAAAACTGGCTGCACCTGCTTGATGTCTCTGAGGATGACCGTAGATTCCTAGTCGAAGGGAGGAAAAT
This sequence comes from Evasterias troschelii, assembly GCA_032357145.1. Classification (NCBI taxonomy): domain Eukaryota; kingdom Metazoa; phylum Echinodermata; class Asteroidea; order Forcipulatida; family Asteriidae; genus Evasterias; species Evasterias troschelii. The sequence continues at coordinate 5,750,165 of JAUELU010000031.1, read as the reverse complement.
GAGAAGCAGGGTTAGAGGAGAGCAATAGTTTACAAAACTGGCTAATTAGTCTAGATTTTATTGAAATCCATCCTCATCTGTACGTATTCTAACCAGATCTTCAAGCTGGCACAACAACTGTATATGGGACAAAGTGCGCCAACGGGGATTACGCAAGATAATAACATTTTTCACCCTATACTGAGTTTCAGTGGAACCCACTCTAGTATGTTGGTTCAAACCAAATCGTTGCATTCATGTGTTCAAATTTCGTTTGTACACCAAACGTAG
>JAUELU010000031.1:5521132-5535146 GCA_032357145.1 Evasterias troschelii | reverse complement strand
CCAAAATTATTTTGTGTGTGTGGCATCACGTCCTGGTGCAAAGATCTCATACAAAAATGAACGGAGAACTGTGGCATTGCAAACGTCAAGGGCAAAATGTTTCAAAGAAAATGTGGAGTATGATTGCATTGTGGAAATTTTTTGTAGGCTTACATGCAAGAAGGCTGCTGAAATTGCTCAATGAAAATCAAAAAAAGATACATTTAAAATAGCTCTCATTATGTAAATTGATTTCAAAGATTCAAAAAAAAAATATATATATATATATATATATATTTGTTTTTTTGTAAAATAACAAATAACAAAAAATTTGGTGCGGCCTCCAAAATCGAGGCGGGCGGGGACGAGCAACATGGTATTTATTTTACTTGGCCTAATAAAATAAAACTCAGTCAATTGTCATGGCATGGGCAATTCATTCGGTCACTATGTATGTTTGTTGTATTGTAAAATATTTAGTGGACATTGGACTATATGGACATAAAACATAACAAAATCACTACCTTTACTTAAGTACCAGTTTGAGTTTTCATGAAGCCATTGTTTCCGTTTAAAATACCACAATGTAAGCCATTGTTCCCGTCTGATAAAATACCACAATGTAAGCCATTGTTAGAATGTTACTGTAAAATACACAATGTTGTGTTCTGAGCTGAACTGATGCAAACTAGTTGTGAAATCATAAACTTTCATTCATCCTCCCGATGGGACCATCAACAAGAGGATAGAGGGTTACTATCAGAACTATTTCTAAACTTTTTAATAAAGTTAAATAATTTGTTTGTGGTAATTAGTTAATTAATATGCTTTGTTTATTTTTTATTGTTCAAAAGACAAAACCAAATTCAAAAATAACTTTAAGTATGAAATTACTTGGCAGATAGTGTGTGTTTCTCAATCATGTACACTTACAATAACACTAAACAGTATACATGTATATTTTGTAACTTTTTTTGCAATATTTTTACTGAAAAACTGAAGTTTTTCAGGATACAATTTGGGGATAACTTTAAAGTTTGACTTTAAAATTAAGCTCCATGATCATTTTGTCAGTAATTTTTAACCAGTTTGTAAACTCAATGTCCAAAAATCACACACTATCGCTATCAACAAATTTAAACCATGTTTTAGCAAAAAATATTTCTTAGCAAAATGGTTACAAAAACAGTATTTAAAGTGCCTTCTTAATGTAATATTACTAGAGAGAATTTATATAATCATTGATCCATAATACCATTTTCACAAATTAAAAAACAACAAATTGTTATTGTTGTTGAAACATTATCTAAAATGACTTAAACTCCAACCTCTGATGCTGCTAATAAACATTGTTAAACTGCTCATAAAGCCAATATATTTATTATTAGCAAGTCCCAGAGAATTAACGATCGAGTCCCCTCCCAGCTAGGCAACCACAATAGAATTATTGATCAAGTTACGTCAAATAGGTCCTCGATACGATGAAAATGGTTTCACCAAGCCTCAGAACTCTGACATTGTATAGAAAGAAGGCGGATGAATTATTGATGAGTGTAGCAAGTCACACAGATCAATAAGGGAGAAGCTAGCCCTCTAAAATATGTGAACTGCACAAATCATGCCAAACATTTTATTGACTCGTTTAGTTGAAACAGTCCACCGTAATTAAAAAAAGCCAATTTGATTCCAGCTCATAGCAGTTGCATAAAAGTACTCATTGATTTTCTCCTGTTGACAAAATGAAACAGATCAAAATGACAAAGTTTCATAAGTATACAGTTACTTCCTTTTGGAGGGCACATGTTTGTGACAAATTCAATCCGGTCCACATTTCTTTAGAAGTTTCACAAAAGTTCAACAAAACTAGTTTGTTTAAATAAAAAACTCTAGACACCTGCCCTTGGGAAGAAAGAAGTTTGTTTTGTTTTAAAAAATAGACAAATTATCCAGAAAGCTTCCACACTTGGTAGGCCTATTTGGTTGTTTCATGTGTTCATGTTGCAATAGATGTGAGTTTTTTAAAATCAAAGCTTAAATACTTTTAAGTTTTGTGTTTTTCGTCGGTTAAGTGTAATATTGAGGCCTAGTGATAATCTGAGAAATTATTAAAATACATTGTAACAATAAGGTAAAACCTACCCACAATAAATAGTTTATACCCTTTTCTTTGAAGAGAACATTGCTTTATACATCACAAACTCTGTTATAAATGTTCCGCTTTCCCAAGTTACTTTATTATAGTATTAACAGTTAAAGGTATTATACAAGATTGGTAGAGCTGACAAAATAATCGCAGACAGGGTTCATGTTTTGTGTGATCGACAATTGAAAATGTTGGCTTTTGTTGTGTGAGTCAGAAGAAACAGTGGAAAACCATGCACAATTTGAGTAGTAACAACCAAAATCACTGTCGTATAGTTTTTCTAGAATATGACTTCATTTCAGAGGGAAATATTTCACAGAAAAAAGTGGTTCTAGTATAAACTTCGTATTCAGTAAGCTTTTAAGACTAAAACTAAACACTTCAGTTTTGTATCCTTACCAGTATTGTATTTAAATACCTTTAAAAGTAAAATGTTATTGTCAGACTTCTCTCAAAACATTTGAGGTAAACAAATGCAAGAAAGGTGTTTGCTTCGGTTCCACCAATTTCTCTTCTCTCAGTCTCATCTGTTATTTGAAAGTTTTCTACATGTAGATAAATTTTTTCAACAAACATTCTGTTTTGATTCCAGCTCTTTGGCGGACTAGGCAGACGGATGACACAAAACAAGATAAAGAGCTTCATGTTAAGACCACCTTGAGAGAGCTGATTATTTACCTAGTGTTTCTGCTCTTTTTGTGTTTGAGTGAGTAGTAATGCTTTACATTTTTATCGCTTAGTACAATTCTAAGTGCTACATTGTTTATCCTGCAAGATATGCAAGTATGAGACCTTTTTTCCTTAACGTAACACCATGTAATGGTTTACAAGGTGCTGTGCCGCAATATGCAGCCAATCACACCAGGAACACCAGGTTGAACCCCTTTTCTTTCAGATGAGTGCACTGGGTTCTTTAATGTACATTACACAAAACCAACGGCTTTCATCCCATCCGAAACATGATGGAGCAAAAGGGCTTTAAGTGTCTTGCTTACCTGCACTCTGCTGATCAGAAACACCAGAGCTTGAGTCCGGTGTCCTACATTTATCTGCTCGGCCACGACACACCGAGTATTATGTTCAAACACTTTGAAATGCTGATAAAAAGGCCATTATCCTCCTCTTTCTGAAAAAAAAACCCACGACAATCAACTGTGTAAATTTTTGTTTTTCAGCCTTAGACATATAATACGTAATTTTGTGCCATTGAGCAAGCCTGATGCTTCGTTTTTGAGGCGTTTTCTCCTTGTACATGGCACCTCTATGAGGAAATTGAAAAATTTTATTGGAATATTATATTTCATGGGGCACCAAAACAATGACAAGGGGCAATAGAGGTCTTTGTGGTGTCACTTTCAGGCCTGATAGAGAAAGCTACATGTACCCAACATACAACATGTAGGCCTATTTTACAGCCACTTTGAATTTCAACTTTTAAAAATAATTGCTACACTGCTGTTGTATTTCTAAAAGATACAATACATTATTGTGAGCCCAATGTTTTTTTTTTTCAACCCTTTACATGCTTGTGCATGCTGTGTATGAAAGAAAGCCACTCAGCTTTGTAAACCGGAAAACCATTAAATTTATTAGATCGCAGTAATATTGTGCACACTGAATATTATGTGGTCAATGAAGCATGCAATATATTCCAGTTTTCTACTACATGTCCAGAAATTCAACACTCCAACCCCGTCACATGCCCCCCATGTTTTTTAGTTTAATATCCCTGCGTTGTAGCAACAGATGGGGCTGTTGCTACCTCAACCTGCCCGTTGTTACCGGTTTCCATGGCAATAATTGATCAGTCAAGTGTTTTCTTATTGTGCTCCAGCCTTTATTAGTCTGACTGCGTAGCTTCAATGTCCATGTAGGCCTATTGGAAGTCTCTGCATATTATTAAGTACAGTAGCATTGAAAACAATGAAACAACCTTCGATATTTTAGCGAATCGTTTTTTTTTTGTTTTTTTTTGTGGTAGTCCAACCTGTTCGTAATGTGAATGACGTCGGTTGGTCGCTAGACAACTCAGACAATCGATTCCCAGGGAACGATGAATTATCTTGCAGGAGGGATGTTTTGCGGTCGAACTTTTATTACAAAAAAATACTGTTTGACACGGGGGAAAATGAGAGGGGTTAAGCCTCTGCTAAGAATATCGAGCCTACATGTTTTTACAACTTGCTTGAGGAGCATCAGGGTAATTACGTCAGAGTCTCTCAGAGACACTTATTTATTATTGATGAATCCTCCTTAAGTAAATACACCGTAACAATAGAGGCTTGGAAGTAGCTTGAGGCTGAATAGACATGATGAAGTAGGGAGAATTTAAGACACGGCTAATGCTGTTTCACAGTTGTCAATGTTCCCCCTTTCTCTCTCTCTCTCTGACTCTCTCTCCAAATATTAAATAAAATTTATTTTTATGAACTTTGACAAGTTGTTAAGTTAGTTGATGATTTAATGAATAAAATATTTCCTGCAATTGGGCAATCAATATAAAGAAGTACATGTAAGCTCATCAAAGATCTATGTTCTCCATTCACATGTAAAATTCAGAGTATTAAATTGATGATTGTAAGTGTAACAGTAAATATGACAGAGTTGCAATTGTTCCATTTTTCTACGTATGTATGTCAGGTTTTTGATATTGAAAAAGCTCTCTTATTTGGAAATTATTTATCCTTTTTAACACTTTTTAAACCCAGAGGCATATTTATAGCTAAAATATTGATATTCGGTTTGCGGTAACACCTACTGCCGCTGAGTAGAATAAATAGCAAGACAAGTTGTCAAAGAACAAAATCTACACAGTCAAGTAGATACATCGCAAACCGAATAGCCTGTACATTGATACATCACCATGCAATGCCTCACAACCTACAACAAAGGTTGCATTTTCTGAATAACATGGCTCAAGTGTTTTGATGTTTGTTTCCCCCCTGCAGTGACTTTTGGCATGACAAACTCCAACATGTATTACTACACCAAGGTTATGTCTGAGCTTTTCCTTGATGCCCAGTTTCCTGACACAAAGAATACTTTCCGTGGAATGACAACAATGACTGATTTCTGGCGCGTACGTTGTTCACTTCTCTTGATTCTCACTAGTGTTTTAAACAGTGAACAATATCATCCAGCACTTTTGCAAAGGACAAGATTTTGTACACACTGAATGCTGGTATCGAGCAATTTGCTAAAGCTGTACTAGAGAAATGTTCACTGGTTAATTATTTAGAATTTAGTTTAATCTGATCCGCCTTCAAACTATAAATTGGTTAACCGGAAACATTCCTATATGTAATGGGCCATTCAGAAAAATTATGTTTATAAATTTCAACATGTGGTTGTGTGGATAAAAAGAATTAACTGAAAGTCGAAACTCAGTTTTTAATTCAAGTGATAGAAGAACTGTCCATTGCCGTTTTGTTGTTAATGGTCAACTGTGTTTCGACAGCTGACATTCGCGCTCAACAGGGAGGTGGCAAGGATTTTGTCTTCTGTTTCAAAAAAAGTAAATTGCATGCTGGACATGCTGGAAAAAACTCTAAAAACTCCTAAGCTGGGAGAACATTCGTTTAAAATGCCTGCTTCATTTGAGGCATTCTTTTATTCTTCAGTGTATAGGGAATATTAAATGGTCAGTCAACATTTTAAAAAATTAATTTGGGGTGGGTGTGTGGGTCAAAACAAGTTTTTTAAAAGATTGAAAATGTTTAACATTGGTCATTCTGAATGGACCCTAAGTCAGTTAGTTTTGTGTATCAATGAAGCCAGTGATAAGTTATCACATCCAACTCTTCTTAATTTAGTTTGCAGAAACTCCACTGATGGATGGCTTGTACTGGGACAAATGGTACAACGATGAAAACGTGACCGGTGAGGAACGAGGGTATATATTCTACGAGAATAAACTCCTTGGAGTGCCTCGTATCCGACAACTGAAGGTGACCAACTCCTCGTGTGTCGTCCACAGCGATTTCAGAGACGACATCAAGCAGTGTTACGCGCCGTACTCTGAGAGTGTTGAAGATAAAGAATCCTTTGGGCTTATGAACGGAACCGCGTAAGAACTTTTTTTTTTACTCAAGTTGTTTTCTCAATTCAAACGACAAACTGACCTTTTGAGTTAATCGTGAAATTTTAATTCTGATTGACCTCCTTGTAGATGGGAATACAGTTCGGAAGAAGACCTTGATGGCTCGGGGCACCAGGGAAAGCTTGGTCCTAACTACAGCGGCGGAGGTTATTTTGTTGATTTGACCCACTTCAGAGGCAGAAGCAGAGCCATCATTGATGAACTGAAGGAGAATCTATGGCTTGACCGAGGAACAAGAGTTCTCATCATAGACTTCTCTGTCTACAATGCCAACATCAATCTGTTTTGCATCGTGAGGTAAGAAAAGAGGACTTTATATAAAGGTGGCAGTTCTTAAGCTTAAAATACAATTGGGAGAGGATTGCAGTATAATCATTGACATTTATCATCTGTTTTATAATCTCTGTTTGGGAGTCGGTTGTTTATTTTTTCAAACTATGTTCTATTTATTACAGGCTGGTAGTTGAATACCCACCGACTGGCGGCGCTATCCCATCGTGGACATTCCGCACGGTTCGACTTCTCCGCTACGTCACTGCATTTGACTATTTCATCATGGCTTGCGAGGGTATCTTTGCCATCTTCATCTTGTACTACATCGTGGAGGAGATCTTGGAGATCAAAAAGCATCGGTTGGCGTACTTCAAGAGTACCTGGAATTGCTTGGATGTCATCATCATCGTTGTAAGTGATCGAGGAGAGGAAAGAGAATATATTGACAAAGAAATATTGACTAGAGTTAAAACTGCGACTTTTCGATAAACATGCAGGCGCTCTACCATCTGAGCTATCTATCCCAAATGTTGGCAGTCTTTCTTTTTTGTCAGCACCTTTGTTTGGGGATGCTAGTCAAAAGCCATTCAACATGCGATTGCTGTATAGCGTGGGATTGTAAGGGGCAGCAGAGGGATCACCTTTAGGGGATGCACATTTTTATTTCAAATATCAAGTAATAAACCACAAGGGGAAAATTTAGATTTTTTTTTTTTTTTCAACTTTGGGTTGAACCAGATATTTTCTGAATTCCTTGGTAAGATCCTTTGAGAATCGCAGCTCATTCCAAGAGGAAAATTAAGAAAAGCTCTGACTTAATTATTAGCCATATTAACCTAATTCAATAACTTTTAAGTCATGATTAATTGATCTTGACAGGTGTCGGTGCTGTGTATGGCCTTCTACGCTTACCGTGCCATGAGTGTATCTAACATGATAGACGTTCTCCTCTCTCAACCTGATCAGTATGCGGACTTTGAGTTTCTCGGCTACTGTCAATCAGTCTTCAATAACGTCGTTGCTGTGGTGGTTTTCTTGGCTTGGATCAAGGTAAATCACTTATCTATAAAATGATTGTTGGAACTGGATTTCTATGGTTGAACTTGGATGCTCGGAAAGGGGTGCATTGTTAGAGGTTTGACCAATAGAATGTGCAAGTCTTGTACGTATCGTAAACAAGAAAACAACTTGATCAAAGAATATATTTTACTATGAAATAAACTCTTCTTTTTAGATTCTATTTGTACCACATTAGGAAACAAAACTTTTGTCTTCTGTTCTTTCTTCAGGTTTTTAAGTACATCAGCTTCAATAAGACAATGAACCAGCTGTCGTCAACTCTGTCTCGCTGTGCCAAGGACGTCGGAGGATTCACCATCATGTTCCTCATCATCTTCTTGGCTTACGCCCAGCTTGGCTATTTGCTCTTTGGCACACAGATCAAGGATTTCAGCACTGTTCAAGACTGCATGTAAGTTCGAGAGTTAAGTTTTGGTTGAATGTGACTGTTTGCTGAGTTTTAAAATGTGCGAAGAATTAACTTCAGCTTCTCGAATGAAATCAAAACTGGTTTTATTGTTCAAATTTTTTGTCAATTAGTCTTATTCAGAACATCAAAGTAATACTTTTCATCTGTGTTTTTCTTCTTCCTAAATGCCTTAGTTACACTCTGTTCCGTATCGTTCTTGGTGATTTCAACTTCCATGAGCTGGAGGAGGCAGAGCGTGCCCTCGGTCCGATATTCTTCATGACATATGTGTTTGTCGTCTTCTTTGTGTTGTTGGTAAGTATGACGTCGATAATTATTTACAAGGAAATCACAAGTGTGAAAAAAAATGCCAATGTTTATATTGTAGCTCAAAGGTCATCTAGTGTGAAATTGGCACAAGCTTCCAGACATTGCTAGACGGAGTAATAATTGTGTCAAGTGTACCCTTAACACATAATCAGACTGCGTTGTATATTTCTTCTAAAACTCCCTTTTTAATGTTAACTCCATCAGAACATGTTCTTGGCCATCATCAACGACACTTACAGCGAAGTCAAGGCAGATATTGCCAACCAGAAGTCCGAGTTTGAGATCTCCGACTACTTCAAGAAGGGCTATGAGAAGATGGTCGGGAAACTGAACTTCAAGCGAGACAAGATTGCCGACATTCAGGAAGCTCTTGCCCATGCTGACGCCAATGCAGATCAGCATCTAGACTTTGATGAGTGGCGCCATGAGTTGAAGTGGTGAGTAATTGTCTCTATAGAAAGCTGATTGAAATACAGAAGGTCATTTTAAAGGCAGTGTATACTTTTGGTAAATGTCAAGGACCAGTATCCTCACTTGGTGTATCCCAACATATGCATAAAATAACAAGCCTGTGAAAACGTTGGCACGAGATGCAAGAAAATAATGACGGAAAAAACACCCTTTGCATAGAATTGTGTGCTTTCAGATGCCTGACAAAGGCTTCAATGCTTGAAGCTTTTCTTAGATTCAAATTACATTACTTCAAAGTGGGTAGATTTTAACAATGTTTTATAATATCAACAGCTCTCCAGTGCTCTTTACCTAGATAGTTTTTATGGTAATTTACTTGTGCAGTAAAAAAAGTCAGTTCAGATAATGATATTCAGATTCAGGATAGGATGTTTTGGACGTATTATCGTAACCATACTTCTTGATTTGCAGTCGTGGCCATGCTGATGCTGAGATTGAGGCCGTGTTTGCCAAATACGATGTTGACGGTGACCGCATCTTAGATGCTGAGGAGCAGATGAAGATGGCTGCTGACTTGGAAGGACAGAAGGTAAAGATGCTTCCTTAATAACCCCTTAAGGCTCCAAATCCTCCAGAATCCATCTCTGAATATGAGATTAAACTTTTTGTACTTAAACAAATCAGCAAAATTGTTTTCATCTAGAAATATTTGCTGGTTATTATTCGGCGTCAAGCCGCCTGGCGTATAAGTTTTTCTCAGGGCCAAAATCAACGTATAAGCCGCGGCTTATACGCCAAAGATTACAGTAAGTAGCCTGAAAAGTCTATACAATGTAGTTCAGCTCTTTTACTCCCTAAAATGTTCCTACTTATTTTCCGAGGAGCAAATGTCATGCCTGGATTTTGCTTTGTTTGATGGATTCAGTAATCAAGGGCATAAAGCTTTGTGCCCTCCACAGGATTCGAACCCACATTTATCCGTAAGAAAATCAAACTTGCATCTCTACTATGTCTCCTTTTGATAGATGGACCTCAACAACAAGCTCGCTGAACTGGAAGAGGCACAGGTTGTTACCTCAAATGGTCCAGGGAATACTGGGCGAAGCAAGAGCCGTGTCAGCTTCAACGACGGACTTGACAGCGAAGACGGTGATTCTACCGGTGGAGGACGGGGTGGTGTAGGCGGTGTCTCCTACGAGGAGTTTGTTGTGTAAGTAACCATGGAAATAAAAATCTTTCAGCGCTGTCTATCTGATGGTCATCTTTTGTATTTGTATATAGCTGGCAATTTCTTTATATTTATGTTTAAAATGCAGGATTATGATTTCTTAGGATTTCTCAAAACACACTTGAGACTTCAAACTTTCTTGGAAGACATAAAGCAGTCCCTAAAGGAAGAAAGAAGTAGTCCATATTGCGGCCAAACATTTCAGACTTAACACTTACTTCAGCAATTACTTAAGGTAGAAAGAAGAAGTGCATATTGTGTTCAAACCTCTAGTTTTGCATTTATGATGATGTACAGAGGGTGTAACCTGAATTTGGTTAGGTACTGGGTCTAGAATAAGGAGGGAACCAAGGCCTGGAAGCCATTTGTCAGGAATTGTCCCAGTCATTGAATCTTGTCCCCGAAGATGACCCCCATTGTCTTGATTTACATCTTAGGTTGAGTCGGCGTGTCGACCGTATGGAGCATTCTATCGGCAGCATTGTGTCTAAGATTGACGCTGTCCTCGTCAAGCTTGAAGCCATGGAGAGGGCCAAGCTGAAGCGCCGTGAGACCATGGGCAAACTTCTTGACAGCATCACAGAGGTAACAATTGCAAATCTTTCTAAATAAAGAACTAAAGCTTCTGTTGTTTTGCAAAAGTTCATGCGGAGTTATAGTTGGTGTTGATTGTCAACTCTCAAGGGTTGAGAAGAAGACAATTTTGTTTACCAAAACTAATGGATTCAAAAATCATTTTGGCAAACTGTCTAGTTACTCAACAGACCCAGGCTATGTATAATTCAAATGATGTCATGGGTTCTCCACGGGACTTTTTCAAAACTGGGGCATTCTGGACCAACATTTTGGGAAGTTTGGCCAAAGTATGCTGAATTGAAACAAGGTCTTAGAATGTTTTCTACTTGGTGTTTGTCTTGGTTTTAAAAGCGCAAGCAATCTTGAGCATTCTAAATGGTTTTGTCTTGATGATTGTTGTGAGTTTAATCTGTCAAAGTAAAGAATGCTTGTTTTTCTTAGCGTATCGGCCGCAAATTTGGACGTATTGGCCCAATATGCTAGCTTTTGCATGTGGAGAACGCTGTATGTTTTTAAAACTCCAACAAAAGACGGGTATTTTCAAGCTTTTCTCAAAGGCCCTTGTTCAGTATAGTTTGCTTTCTTGTCAAGAAAACTAACAGGTTTTTTAAGACCACTGTTAGTGTCTCCCCCCATCCCCTCCTCCGTGCTTCTTCTCCTGCCTCTCTGTCAATCCTCTTTCTGATCCGTGTTGCTATGGTTACTATGCATGCAATAACCCAAGGAGCGGGAGGTCAAACAGGCCTATAAAACCACCATGAACTTGCAGTCGAGGTCTGGCTCCTCGGCTTCTTCCTACAGTGAATATGCTGATGATGAGGTATAGTTTGTGTGTGTCAACAGGTTATCTTTGCACCAGAGTTTCCTTGTGATTTCATTTATTGTGCATAGTAATATGATTTTTTTTATTCAAAACAAAAGTGTTGCACATTTTTAATGCAAAACACTTTGAATTGACCAAGAGATTGATTTTACATATTTTTAGATATTTATTTTTGGATGGTTTTGATAAGTTACTACATTAAGAAATACAATTTTTCGGTTTCATCATATCTTAAGTTCACAATTTCTGTGTTTAAAGTTTGCTGTGATTTGTTAAATGTTTTTTCTTGTGATGTGAACCTCACAAAAGGCAATGATGTTTTTATTTGGAGTGTCACATTACACACACCGAGTGATTCAGGCACAATTCAAAACTGAACGAGACACAGATTTAAAATCTTGTTATCCGTCTCTCCACTTAGGATGAAACTGGAGGAGGCAACAAACGAGAGCAGATGGAACGTTTAGTCCGCGAGGAGTTGGAACGTTGGGACTCGGATGCCTCCTTCTCACAGAGCAGTGGAAGGGCAGGAAGTCGAGGTGGCAGTGCCCAACGCTCTCGACCAGGAAGCTCTGCATCACAGAGGATCAACATCGGGGTAGGTAGCCAAAGATCTTCATTCTCTGTTGATTGACATTGTTTCATATTTCTATTGATACATTAAATTTGCTTTTGTTTGATTTTCTTAACTGTTTAATCACTGATATGCCCCAACCACCCGAAGCAAAATACTGCAGGATGAAAAAGAGAAAAGAACAACAACAAAATCTAAACAATAAAAAAAAAAAAACATTAACATACATTGGACAGTTCAAAGGCAAGTGTTCATCGACTTATGAGCTCATTCGCTCCCTTCTCACTTATATTAACCTAAAATAATATAGCTCTTACCAACAACAAACTATTGATCCTTACTGAGGTGATAATTTGCTCATTTATTGATTATACAATGATGTGTTTTATCCTCACCAATCTTGTATAATACTTTTAATAAACCTTAAACCAACAGCTGAAAGATTTTTAAATACCAAATATTATTAATTCATATATTTCATGTCTTGGTTTAATTTTTGTAACTGTTATCTTTAGGAGTTCTAACACTTGATCCGGAGACTGCATTCAAGATCTCTCTTACTTTAACGGTATTGCCTCCTCATACTGAAAATAAATCTTCAAGTTTTCTAACGTTAAAGTTTCTGTGTTCGTAGAATAATGCAAGCAGAACAGCCACCAGCATGTCGAGGGCTGCACCAAGTCGTCAATCTGAGGTACATATCCAGCTCCATGCTGACCTGACTTGATTAACTGCACCAGATGATCACATCCATTCCTATATTGATAGTTAATTGCAAATTTGTTGTGTTCATCAAACAGCACGCCAAGAATCACAATTATTCAACCTGTTCTCCCACCCTGGAGTCGTTTGGATATTCCTTGTTTAGGGTTGTGTTCACTCTTTTCCTTTGTGTCTGCTTATTCTTCTCGCTGCACTTCTTATCAATTTAAAGAGGGTCTCCAAGATCAAATTGAGTTTTGTGAGGCACTCATTTTCCAATAGTTTCTAACCGGAAGAAAAATGGTGTAAAATTTCATTTTATTTTATACACTTTAGAAAATGTCAGAGCAAAATTTGAAACATGATGTCATCGAACGTCAAAGACAAGTTAGTCTGTACATTCCAGTCAAGAGGTCAAATTCAATGTCGTTTAGATTGAATATCATCATAATTCAGGAATAAACTGAAAATTCTCTGTACAAAAATGTACAGATCATATATTTGAAATGTGGCATCATCAAATATTTTAGAGTTTTGATAAAAGTTGCACTTGAAGAGTATCAAACACAGTGACATTTTACACCAGTTTAACTTCAAGTTAAAGACTTTAAATTTGTTTCCCATTGTCATGAGGACTCTTTCTGTTGGAAAATTCACAAAACTAAATTTGACCTAAAAGCCCATCTTTAAAAAACTCAGATCTGTGGAGAATTCTCTGTCCTTTTAGATTTCCTATCAGCACAGCTATTTTCCATTGTAAATTTGCTTCTTAAATCTGTATTTCAATGTTCCCCGCATGCTGCCAAAAGGTTACCTCACCAGTGAGTCGATCAGGATCAACTATGTCGAGACAATCCACAGTGTCTCGACAATCAACTGTGTCCCCGAGACCTCAGACTAGTGTGTCTCAGGTTTCTGTGGACGTTGAGGTCAACGTAAGTGGGTTTGCTGTGAACATCTCATCTTAATAGATTTTTTAATTTCTTTTAAATAGATGTTAATTTTGTTTTTATTGTATTTTTTTTTCATCGGGGATAAACAAAAACAAAATGTTTTTTTACCCTTACACCGATGTGTGTTAAGCACTGTATACTCGGTACTTTCCAGAGTTCAGTGAAAAACATCTCATCTTGTTTGAAATTAAATCTGTACAGACTGGTTACCACATTGTCTTAGAGTTGATTCGAAAATCGGTGCTGTCATTAGATTTGCTGTGAACAATTTTCCAGCTTGATATGATGTTATTGTTGGAATCTACAAGATAGCCGCAGAAGCTTTCAAGCTTTCCTAAGTGCTTATTCCTGCCGAGATGAATCTAACTGCTGCCGAATGGATAAAACACTGGGATAGTTGCGGCCCAGAACGCTGCAAATGGCTGTCGCGTTCCGTCCCTTAAGGTCCCTACAAC
>JAUELU010000031.1:5406858-5419584 GCA_032357145.1 Evasterias troschelii | reverse complement strand
TCCCATAGCCTTGGAAGACATCTTCCCATAGCCTTGGAAGACATTTTCCCAAAGCCTTTGAAGACAAAAGCCCCCTTCATCCCAAATTTACCAAACTCTGCTTTAGAAATCCAAAATATTTCACCCATTAATAATGTTCAATAACAGTACATTCTGCGAATGTGGATTCAAACCGGGGCTCACAGAGGTAAAAGTTCAAATCTCATCTACTTACCGGCATGTGCCAGATGAAACCATAACTCGCTCAGCCGTCTCATGTTGTACCTCGTCTCACCATACAGCAGGGGCTGCGGTGCGACCTTACGACCCGACTCGACCTCTTCCAAGTTACGACCTTCAAGGGACCATCGCTTCTCCTTGACCCATGTCTGTAGGAACAGCTCAGCCATGTGCTTATGACACTTGATCCGTAAGCAGCTGTTGGTGAAGTAACGCTGAGAGGCGATCTGCTGAATGACGGAGCTGCTCCAGGTGACTAACGTCTTGCTGTCGATGAAATGTTCCTCCAACAAAGACCCTTTAACCAATAATTGTCAAGGATCAATTAGGACTGTAAATGTTTATGCTGATCTTGCCTGACTTTATAGATTCAGTACATGGTAGAAATTTGGCAAATTTTAACTATCCCACTAGTACTTAAAGGTTTGGTTTTGTTAACTTTCAAGCACTAAAAGGATTCAAGCAGAGTTAAATCTCATAGTGCTGCTAAAGCAAAAAATCTTGCTAAACAACTTTCTGCTAAGCAATAATAAGCAGGATACCAGTCATAAATGGTACATGTACCATGGTACTCTGGCTGGTAACCTCATTCTGGTAAGCAAAAATTTGCTGCGCTTAGATAAATTTTTTCGTTACAGCAACTCTATGAAATTGGACCCAGGGCCCAATTTCATAAAGCCTGTCCGCACAAAAACTTGCTAAGCACAGAAAAGTATTGCTTAGCAGAAACAGGTTACCAGACAAAATTTAGATATAAGGTTGAGTTGTTGTGACTGGTGCCCTGCCCATTAATTTGTCAAGTAGTATTTTCTGCTTAACAGCTTTATGAAATGGATAATCGTTGACTTACCAAGATCATGCTTGATAGCAGCCCAGAGATGATAAGGGAATCTCAACAGTTGAGGTAAGGAGTCTGGGTAAATGGTTTCTAGGAGACTGTCGTCACATGATAACAAATCTAACAGCTCAGCCTCCGTTAAGCCATGATGAGCAGCTGTCAGGTATCTGAAAACAAACGGGGAGGGGTGGGGATACTTCAATAATGGCATATATTAAGTTACGTTTTACTTCACACTTGTATACAAAGGAAACATTTCTTTTAACAAAATACCAACGTGAAGTGGTAAATGCAGAATCGCAAGGATCCACCGCAAGAAAAGTCGTTTAGTGTATTGAAAGACCACAAGCCACCATAAACAAGTTATAACCATTGAAAAAACGTTCCCCATTGAAAAAACAAATGAAGGAGAAAAACAATTTGTTCGGCTAACTTTACATGTACATTCAAGGAAGACAGCGTCTATTTTGGGCTGAAAGATTCCTTTCACACTTTCAGAAGGAGTCAATGAAAAGTGAACGCTTCTTATTCATTCATCCGACAATCAGCATTGATATTTTCTTGTGAATGATATCATCTAATTGAGCCATCTATCTTGAATATAACTTTGACTTGTCTCGAGGGAAAGGCTTGGACCTTTGAGAAATATCTATCCCATTATTGGAGAGATGATACGTAAGCGGCTTTAAGGTATGACATCATGTTGTCACGGAAACCATTGACTCTTAAGGATCATTGTTTTCTGACTGTTCTATTATCTCATACTTAGTAGTGTCTTGTTAACACAAGAATTCCAGTGGTTACCATAGTGATGTTATTGATTGCGTCTTTCAATCCCCATGGAGACATATGGGTCTTCAAAGTTTACTCTGATGCCTCTCCCCACCTTAACCTTCCCCAATTTGACCCACCCCAATTCCACTCACCCCCAAAATTATTCAAGATATCCTTAGAAGATAAAACCAAAGAAAAATAGACAAGAGAGATCACAATAAAAAAAGAGAAAAGCTAAGCAGATGGGCAAGACACAAATCAAGGACAGTAGATACAAAGTGGGGGAAAAAATGACAGCATGGTTGCTTAGAGCCGTGCGAGAAATAAGGATAGCGGACAGACAGCATGAAAGCATTTATAGAAATGAGAAAATAAACAATAGAAGAAACATGAAAAGATCTGTATAGCCAACAATTATTTGTAATACCTGAGGATGTGGTTGGTGATAACGATTCCATGCCTCTCCTCGACGTGTTGTAAGAGCAGGTTTGCCGCCTCAGTCAAAGCAGCTACAGGGTCTCTCCCATTCCCAGAGGGATTCACAAACTGAGCCTCGTGACACATTAACTTAGCAAACATTGGCAACGGGTGTCTCGCCACTGCACGGGTCACTATCTTGACCTGGTCTGAGGTTAACGGGCGTGAGTTTTCTGTGAGAAAAAGTTTGACCATCTCGGAGAGTTCGCGGTCATTGAGTGACGTGACGCGGATGAAGTGAGTCTGGTTAGAGATCTTTTCATGGAGGACCTTGAGGGCGGGAGAATCAGATAATGAGAGAATGATGTTTGTGGATGCGGGGATCTCACACGGGAGCCAATCCAGGAGCTCTTTGCTAAGATTTTGGGAGATTTCTTCAGGTATGTCGACTATGATGAGGAGTGGTTTTGCTTGGCTAGGCACAGTGGTCACCAGCTTCAAGAACAAGGCTGTGAGTTTGTCCCGGTCTTTCGGGAGCTCGCTGAGTCCCTTGGGCTTGTAGACCTCAAGGATCTGGTGACAAGCGCTCTCCAGCAGGTCTCGCATCGTCTTGCAGTTTGTTGTACGCCCCATGAACCTTGCAACGAGAGTTGAGCCATCACCGAGCCACGAGTGCGCCAGATGAACCAACTGCGCAACGACCGTTGTTTTCCCACTCCCAGCCTCTCCGTGTAAGATGATCGGATGATTCTCCTTTTTCGCCTCAACCTTTGCCGGATTGATCAGCCTCTCCACCTGGCTGACAATCGAGTCCCGATTGATAAAGTTTTTTTTCTTTGAAGCAGCAATATGCCCATGTGCAATGACCTCCGAAATGACGCTCTTTGAGTTATCCACATTGCGAGTGTTCTCCTTCTCCTTAGCAATCTCCTCGTTGATGAGCTCCTTGATCCTGAAGACAATCTGAGATGTCATCTCCTTGACATACTGAATATGTTCATCAATATTCTTAGGATCTAAACCATTTGTTGACCACGGCGTTGTGTAGGTGAATACGTTTTCCTCACTCGCAAGCGACGGGATCTTTGTTTCTTTCAAAAACTTGATTCTCTCCTGGGCCTTCTTGTAAATCTTTGGTCTGCTCGGCTTACGGATGTCGACGTAATTATGCATTTCTTGGTTCTCAACGTTCTGAGGAAAGTCCTCAAGTGTACGGAAAATAAAGAGACATTTTCCACTTGCTTCATTGGAGAGTTGACTGGCATGGACAAGCTCATTCTCAATTGCTGTAGAGCAGGGGAAAAGAAAAGAGCAAGAAGTTCATTTGAGATTTAGAGGACCATGAAGGAGTAGTTGGCAAAGCACACAGGGTTCTTTGGCTTACAGTCTTCAGAAATCCCACTTTAATAAACACAAACATGAGGAGAAAATCTAATAAATACCACGCCACTGGGAGAGTGGCGGTCTGTTTTATGACTGAAATCTGAGAGTTTTTAATAACATCAAGCATCTTGAGGATGGTCTGGGATGGAGGAGCAAATCTGGGTACCTGACATGTGATACTTATGCAGCTGTTCCTCGTTGAGTAATCCCTCGTCATGGACATACTCTGAGCATTGCTGTAAGATCTCAAGAAGGGAGTCGTGCGTCTTCTTCCACTTGGCAACATCTTTCTCATGGGCTTCTTTGTTCTCTTCACTCCTGAAGGATGAGGTCATTTGCATTATATTTAATGTTTATTCATAAGACATTTTTATTTTATTATTTATTTCTTGTTTACCCTGGGCAGACCTCTTAGTAAAACACTGTTTTTCAGAGGTGCCCAGCGGCTACAAACATACAATAATATAACAAAATAATGACTAAGAACATACTTAACGTTTATTCATAACATACAGATGAAGAAGAAGAAGGTTCAAATTTGTTTAAAATCAGTTGGCAAGAAAGAGAAATGAAAAGACAAAGTGTAAGGTTGGTAAGTTTATGGTAAAAGTCCTTGATTCATTCTATCCAAGTTTAGAAGAAACGGAAATATTTCATCTGTAAGTTATACTTATATAGAAGTATTTTTGCAATAACTTTAAGCTCAATAATAGTTGTCAAGATTTTATTGTAAATTTTCTGAAGTTGGTTTAGTAAGCAAGTTACTTATAATAATAAAAATAGAGTCTTATACAGCACATGAATCCAACCAACAAGGTGCTCAAGGTGGTTGAGCAAAGAGAAACACTTTTTAAGACAGGTTTTGAAGTTTTGATGACTTATAAGACCGATATGTAGCACCTTGTGAGGGTTTACAACAAGATGCTGAGGCACACTCGGTAGCCGATGCCGGAAACACCAAGGCGAACCCTTCTATTAGCGGTAAGTGTAACTACATGTAGGTTCTATTATGTGCATTACACAACACACGGCTTGATGTCCCATTCAGAAACAAAAAGATATAGGCCTAGACGTTTAATTTAGCAGATAGTTGCAAGTAAATTAGTTTGTATGTCTTACTGTTCTTCCTTGAAGCCCCATGCCTAGAGTGGCTTTAGCTTTATTTGGGGTGACTGTGCTTAACAAATATATAACAAAAATGTCTCAAAATAATTTCTGGATTTGAAGATTAGTAAAAGTCTTTGTGAAGTTACTTACAGGTCATAGTAGCTCTTTAGCTTGGCAGAAATTGGGGAGAGTGAATAGACTTGCTCCACTCCATCTGCCTCTTGAATATACCACTCATCTAAAATGTTGATATCTGTGTGTACAATAAAAACACATGTGCAGAATTTTAAAGACTATCTGAGCATACGTATGGTAAAGAAGTCTGATAATGTCATTGTGGTCAGTTTCATAAGAACGAAATAGGGGCTTTATAGTTTCCCCCAAAAAATAAAAAAAATTAAAAATAAATAAAAAATTCAAGACAATATTTTGTTTAAATTTATTTCCATTTCACAAATCTCATGTCATACCAAATGGTGAAAACAATCTTTTTATCGAACTCATCACAAATTTTGATTTTCCTACTCCCTAGTACTGTCACATAAACCATCTGTGACTGGTGCCCTGCTTGTTAAGCACCTTTTTCTGGTTAAAAATCTACATGAAGAAGGGCCCAGCTTTATGGCACTGGGGCAAACTTTGTGGAACTGCTTAGCGTCAATTTCTGCGCTTAGATTCATGAGCTTTTCACAGGGCACGGTAAGCACAGAATTCTGTGGTAAGCAACACCATGAAATTGGACCCTAGTCCATTTCGCTCGTCAAGGAAATAATCGTTGGCTAAGAGCGAACCCCAGTCTCACCTTTACCAGCCTCGAAAGCGCAGTCTCGGATATGACTGAATTCTGTGGAGTCAATTCGCATCGGCAGCACGTAGTCCCCGTACTTATTACCTATAATCGACTGAACAAATTAAAAAAGGGAACCAATCAATCAAAATTGTGTAAGACTGTTGCTTTTGCAAATTTCGGAAATACATAAATAAACTTCCCCAACCCCGTCCCTCGCTCAATGTTGTTAACCTCAGATGCTGCCGTGTAGCCAGGGATCACACCCAAGTTTGCAAAACAACCTGGGAAGCTACTTTTTTTTTATTTCAGTCAGTTTCCCTTGTTGTTGATCACTAAATATTATCTAATTCTCTGACAAAAAAAATATATATGATTATACATGAAAATGTGCACAGGAATGCACTGCTGTTTCATACATTGCATTATTAGTAAGACATAATGCTTGGATATATCTAGAGAAGTTGGTGGGTGGAAAGACAAGGAAGTTATAACAAAGAAATAGTTAGAATTCCAGGGGCCAGGTCTCACTGAGGGAAAACATAACTCTGGGGAGAAAAAAAAACAAGTTACAATTACAAAAACAATTTTGTTTGCACACAATGTTGGTAATCCATGCTGTTTTTACAGACATCGTGTAGAAAAAAAAACACTGACTGTAAGTTGTTGGTTTATAATAAAACTGTCCCTTGTCAGAGGATTTTCTTAGCTGACACAAAGTCAAATTCATAATACTCCTCAAATTGCTCTAAAAAACAACCTTCCTCCCAGGTTATTTTTGGCTCTACAATAACAAGAACTATAAATTACAAAAACATAACTACCAATATATATTAAAATCTTACAAGGCCCAATCCATGAGGCCTGGCTGAATTAATTGACAAAATGTCAATTATCCAACGTTTTTACCAGCAATTAAATCAAGGTCAACACAAGATCAGAATACTGTCACCAACCAATCAAATATCTGCCTGGACATTTCGAGATGAGTCATTGGAGGGTTGTAAATCAGTTGACCTCTGACCCCCGATCACCCACACTTTAACGACACCTTAAGAATCAACAATTGTTCTGTGTGCATTGTACCTCTTTAGACTAATGGACGACGTGCCTGACAGAAACCTTTTATGGACACCTCTCGGATTTCTCCTACATGTGTGAATGTTTGCCTTTGGGGATTAAGGCGCAATCTCAACCAGCTTCTTTTCTATTTTTCTGCTCCGTTACGACAAACACCTTCTGAGAAGAGAACTGCTGTCAAATCTAGACAATGGTGGCTAAAAAGCATCAATTTTATGATAATATTGCATTATATTGCAAAATGAAACTTAAATTTTACGCATATAATTTCCAAATATCTCATGTTCGCTTGGTACCCTTAAATGTCTACATGTATTCGCGTGAACTAAAGTGAAATTGAAAATCACCTTTCTCAAAACAAAACCAACCGATAAGCACTAATGCTAAACAATTTCTCTCAAAAATGAAATTGAAATTTAATTCCCAAATACAAAGTCATCTAGCCGTTCCATGTCTATTAGTACAACAGGGCTACTTCAGAGCTTATGTAAATCTACCATACACAGCATTTATTTCAATATTTATTTCTGGAATAAGTTAATACTAAATTTGTAGGGCATAATATTTCAGTTGATGATGCAACACAGGCTTTTTATCCTGTGGTGAATATCAAACACTGTCTGAATTAGTTATACTTGGGTTTTTTGGGGTACGTTTGAATGAAAGTAAAAATTAGGGTCAGATTCAGGGGCAGATTTAAAATCAGAATCAGAATAAAGATCAGGTTTAGGTTTTTAGGCACACTTTAAGTCAAAATAAGGGCATGTCAAAGGTGAAGGTTCATGCATCTCGAAGTCTGGCTCACTTAAAAGGTCTGGAGAAGTTGATCAAAAGAAAACAAAATAGAACAGCTTTGTTTCTGCTCATGAACACCTAACACTATTTTGGACTTGTTTTGTTTGTGGTACTGTTTATAAGTACAACAGCAAGTCAAGACAGCCTGAATTTGATGCTCATTATAGTCTGCCATAACAAGATTTAATCATCCAAATTGATCCAAGTAAATGTATGAAGAAAAAATGTTAAATTATTTTAAAAATAAAACCACAGTTATAAATAAAAACAAAAACAAGGACATAAATATAATTGGCAATAGAAGTCCGTTAGTCTAATTAAAAAATAAAACCAAAATTTAGTCTGTATAAAACGGGAGGGGGGGGGGGGGGGGGTGGAACAAACCCAAAACAAAAAACACACACACAAGATAAAAACCAATTGTCCAATAGCACATAGTCACAAAGCAATGGCTAACCCTAACCCTCTGCTGCCGAGGGTAGTTCTCTGGCTACAGAAGTTGTGACCGTCGTTTCTGGTCCCATGTGATACGATTCATCTGATCAGTGTAATATTACCCGGTGAGGAGACACAGCAAGCCAACGGCTCTAAGATGACTCAGCTACGGTTGCTTCTTTACTTTGCATCCTTCTTAGGTATCCAGGAGGGCACTGCTCCGGTCACAATACATTTAAGAATCTCGTGTTTTTATTGCGAGTGCACTTTTGTCATAAGATATAGGCGTAGACATGTACTCAAATAGACTGCTGGGATCTGACTTGGTAAACAGTCTAATTTCTCTCCAGGCTACATGAATAATTAGCAAACATTAATGTCAGCAAAAACGTTGGCCATTGTAAATCTTCAGAAACAGGCATTATAATATGTTGAATAATCCTTAACTAGACTAAGTGGGAGGCAGTGTGAATCAGGAATATTAAATTGTTATTTTTTATTTTATTTTATTAAATGCAAGTTTGCCGAAAAACAAGGCTAAAAGCCACTATGGGTAAGGGGCTACAAGTAGAAAACATAACAGATGAAAATACAAAGTAACTCGTGGGAGCTGAAGGTAGGAATTGATAATCTTCTTAAAACAGTCTAGATATGTCAGGTGTACTGATATAATTTTAATGGAAATAAAACTCATAATTGCATGTAGTTTATTTTATGAGATCCAGTCAACTAAATTCAAGTGGTTAATAATAATAATAATAAATATTTATACCGCGCTTAATACTACGTTTCTAAGCGCTATGGTGCTGATGTCCTCGCAGACTATTAAGTAAAACCAGAGCAGCAGCACCAAAATAAAAAGATACAAAAACAAACAAATAAAAATAAAATACAAAAATTACAAAAATAATGCAACAAGAAAAATAGGTTACCATGGAATTTTGTGATGTACATTTGAAAGCAAAATTAGCTGGTTACCTAATTTTCATTTTTTCTTATCAATATAAAGTTTAATGAGGAAAAAGAATCTGTTGCTGTTAACTGCTTGCCAACCAAAAGGACCTTTGGTATAAATACAAAAAAATAGTTAATGACCTGACGTTTCAACCCTTGCAGAGTCTTTCCCGAAGGCTATAGGGTCGAATCGTCAGGCCATTGACTATTTTTTTTGCAATATAAATTTAAGCAGCTGTTTCTGAACTGTGTAAACTTTCCATTGTGAAATATTTGTTAATTATGTCAACGGGGACATACTGTATTTCACTGTCAATATACCACAGCAAGTTATATTTTAAAAAGCATATTGTGCTAGATGTTTTTCAAATGAATGTGAATTTATTTCAAAGAAAACCTGAAAACATGACTTGACCTCCGTTTATTGTTGCTTGTAATCAGTCATGAATTTTGCTGAGGTTCATCATTAAACCTATGTAAAGGTCGCACAAATTCGTCCAAAGTTAAAATTTTGTTTTGATGTTAATCTAGAAACAACTATTTTGTATTTTATATACAAATTGAAATAAATTCTGTTTATGAAAAATTAATAGAGGTTTCTTTATTTCTGTTCAAATAGAATTTCAAAAGATTTGATTTCTCAAAAATTATAGTCTTCATTTGAGCAGTTTTCTTGTTTTGATACACGCCAGACTTGCACAGTCTATACGCAGTTCAGTTGGTTTAAAAGTAAAACGACAGGTCAACAGGTCAACCCCTACTCAACCTTTTCCTGTAAGCTGTCAGGATTTATGCAGAAACTGCACGCAAACATTTGATTAATTTCTAAAACGTTGCAAAAAGGCTATTGAATTTGTCCGTGACACAGAGTTTTCACAACAGAAATTGATTGCTTGAAGTATAATGCCAGAATGTTCAATTATCTTTAATCTACTTTAAACCGTTCATACCGTGCGTCGATTCAAAAGAGCATTTCAATCTATAAATTTAACAATTAATGCACCGCCCCTCGGCCACAAGCTTTGAAATCGCTCCTAAGTGATTTTGAAGAGGGTGAATTTTGATCAATAATGCATGTGCACTTTGTGGTGTATTGACTATGGAGTTCAAAAGAATGACATGTGTGAACGTCTAGACACACGTTTCATACCCGACCAATTAGACAAATAAAAATAACCTTTGATTACGTTGACGACATGTTTCATACAAAATAGGTCAAAAATCAACAATACATAATTTAATTAGGAGTGTTTCCATGGAAACAAAGGTTGTTTCTCTATGTTAAAAGAGGTGTCTTACTTTCCAGCACTGTCTATATCTTCATCGATGGGAGACCTTAACATCAAGCCCTCATTTCAGCCAGATCCGATGCCTGGGCACCATCTAGGTACCTTCTCCTTCTGAGAACCTACATGTAGCAGCATCAAGCCATGGTTTCAAACACACCCTATGCCTTCGCACCATCTGGGTACCTTCTCCTCGGAGAACCTAACATCAAGCCTTCGCACCATCTGGGTACCTTCTCCCTAAGAGAACCTAACATCAAGCCCCGATTTCAACCACACCCGATACCTTGGCACCATCTGGGTACCTTCTCCTCGGAGAACCTAACATCAAGCCTTCGCACCATCTGGGTACCTTCTCCCTAAGAGAACCTAACATCAAGCCCTGGTTTCAAATACACCCAATGCCTTGGCACCATCTGGGTACCTTCTCCTCGGAGAACCTAACATCAAGCCTTCACACCATCTGGGTACCTTCTCCCTAAGAGAACCTAACATCAAGCCCTGGTTTCAAACACACCCGATGCCTTGGCACCATCTGAGTACCTTCTCCCAAAGAGAAACTAACATCAAGCCCTGATTCCAACCACATCCGATGCCTTGGCATCATCTGGGTACCTTGTCCTGTAAGAACCTAACATCAAGCCCTGATTTCAACCACATCCGAGTGACTTATAAAACAAGATTGTGAAGATCTAGACCAATCACCCCATAAGCCACCAGTGCCGATCACACCTGGCAACAATCTGGTGCTGTTCTAATCCTACATACAACACCCATCCATGAATGGTTCCCTGGACATACCTGTATGATCCTAACACTGATAATCTCTACATAAACGGAGGCTTGTCTATTTCCCTTTAACACACCTAATCTTGTCTTACGTTTGTTTTAAAATAAGATGCCGGATGATTTTGCTCGTACAGTTTCTTTGTGTTGTGATGATTCGCTTCATAAAAGTATCTTATGATGAGTCTTGGTGCTTAGTGAAATCCATTCCACATCTACCAATTGTTAACATTCCTCCGAATCGTACATTAAATTTGCTCCTGAGCATGTCCTCAATTAAAACGCTAAAAGGCCATATTTAACCTAGGATTCATCTTGAAGGAACAACTAGTCTAATCTCCTTTGGGATTGGGGGGGGGGGGGAACACATCTTCCATCGTGTTTGGACATCCAACAATATCCCTAGGCAGTCTTCATCTTTTATTCCACACACATTTGTCAGATCTTCAGCAAGGGTCCTTTCACTCTACAACTCAGCACTTGAAGATATCCGCAGCCTACTATGCCCATGGTATAATGCATGCATTGGAGATTTAGATGTCAGCGACTCAAACACTGTCAAATAACAATCTTAATATTCAGCTCCAGCTATTTTTATACAAATATTCTGCACTAAATTTGACTTAACATAAATGATATTTCAGTATTGCCTTCTACAAATTGGAAAAATATCCCTAGAAAAGCCATCTGCTTCAATCACAATTCATTAATTTATATGGACATCTCTATACTGAAATCACCTATATTTCCTCTGAATACATGTCTTGTATTTTTCAAGTAAACAATAATTATACACAAATCATTCCTACTATACATCAAGCTGTCATTTCTGCAAGAACCCGTATCAAGACTTGCAGAGTGGTTTTCAATTAACATGATTAATGATAACAGGTTGTCAAAATAATTCTATCACACAAAACATAAACACTGGCTGGGACTATTTTTTTCAGCTCTACCAATCCTGTACTCTATACAAAACTTTGGGTTTATCATGGGGTAAATAAAATGGTCCCTGAATGATACAAATTTTGGGGGTGGGGGGGAGTGAGAGGTAAGACCAACCTCCCTGAACAAAATATCTAAAGGCCTTTGAAGTCTGACTTGTCCACCCACGTTTCTCTACAGAGACAATCAAGGTGTTATGCTGAGTCTCTGGACACCTGTACAGTACAAAGTCATTTCAAGAAAAGACTACGCAAATAAATAAGAAAAAGATGCTCGCTAATGGCACATGTAATTCATTTCTAAAAATAGCAAAGTGACTGGAAAGTGATGGGTGCAAAAGCGCAAGCGGCTGAACGCTGATGCCATGAGATTCTTGGCCGTCTGGTTCTGAGCTTCATACTCTACATGTACAAGGTCAGAAAATTGAATAATTTATTGCATTTGGTGAGAATGTGTGGTATTTATATTCATTTTTTATTTTTTTAACAAACATTGGGACACATTTGGAATTTGGTGGCAACAAATTGAAGAGTAACCAACTCAAAGTAACTGTAGTAAAATAAATATAGAACAAATATTCTATTTTGGTAAACAAATATTTCAGCCTGGATGAAATTAATGCCAAGTGAATTTCATGTATATTCATTTGAAAAACTTGTGACTGAATTTTAGTGATATTTTTCTGGGAGACTGAGGGATTGAGGTGACTTTGTTCAAGAAACAGCAACAGTAAATGTGTTCTCTCTGACATTACATGTATGTAATAAATTATAGCAATCCCAATCAACATTTTAGTCACTGAGCAAACTGCTGTAGTACACTCTATGTCCTTTAAAGGAACACTACAGAATTGGTTTTTCTAACAAAACAGTTGCTGGCAGTGTAAGCACTTTATGTAAAACACCATATACATAAACTGA
>JAUELU010000031.1:5382161-5397679 GCA_032357145.1 Evasterias troschelii | reverse complement strand
CAGACTGAACGATAACCGAGTTGTGAGCTCGGTTACCGTTTTGGTTATGACGTCAGAAACAATTATTGGTTACAGCCCCTGCGAGACATCTAATTAAAGTGGCACACAAGACGTTGCTGTAGAAGGTGGTTTCTACATTAATTACCACGGCCCAATTTCATAGAGCTGCTGAAGCACAACAAGTGGCTTAGTACATCCAAATTATGTCTAAAAGATTAAGGTTACCAGCCAAAATACCATGTAACATGTACATTTTTTGACTGGTATCCTGGGCTGGATTTCACAAAGGATAGCCCTAACTTAGGACTAGTCTTAGGAGTTAGGACTAGTCCTAGACATAGGATCGATGATAGCTAAGATCAATTTCACAAAACTCGTCCAGATAAGACCAGTCCTAACTCTTTGTGAAATCCACCCCTTCTCACCTCTGCTCAGCCCAAAAAAAAAAAGAATGAGCAATATTTTCTGCATGAGCAGCTCCATGGGGGATATGATAGGCTGTTGGGGAAAAAAAAGAACTCTGAGCGCAAAGCGCAAAAGCTTGCGAGCTCAAAAACTTGCGAGCACAAAGCCCACTAATAACATTTATCTTTGGTTTTAAAAGCCCTACTCTGCAATCTGGGGGCGTTATATATGGTTTTATCTTCATATTTGTTTAAATATTAATTTTTCAATTTTATTTTATTTGTATTTTGATATTGGGGGGGTGGGGAGGGGGGAGGAATGGATTACCATTTAAAAACGGAGCAATCACATCCCTAAGATCATCAATTGGCATTTTGGCTGTAACCATGCTGTAACTCGGAGAAAGGGTACATGAGGTCATTCAGCTGAGCAAATATGCTTAAAGGCACTGGACACGTTTGGTAATTGTCAAAGACCGGTATTCTCACTTGGTGTATCCCAACTTATGCATAATGTAAATGTATGTGTGCAGTAAATTTAACAGATTTCTGGGCAGAGAGAGTCTAGATGTTATGTGGGTCTGATCCTTGCACCCCCAGGGTACAGACAATGTGATTTTGAGTCGTGATGTACCTCTTGCGATGAGGACGGAAGTGTATTCCATTATAGTGCGGGAACTCAAAGGAAAAAATGCAGGACTAGGTTGCTACTCAATCTGTAGTCATCCTTTTTTTGGGGGGGGGGGGGGGGGTCGACCTGTGCAAAACGTTTTAAGACAACATGGCAAAAAGTACAGCTGAATGTTAATTGTACTTTCAGAGGTGACTAGGAATAAATTTGGGTGTAATATGATCGTTTGATCTACTGGGGTGCCGTACATCGTACTGAAACTCATGACAGGAAATAGCGCTTCTGCTTTAGGTGTTTAAAAGTCCATTATGATTGACATTTGTAAAATTGATTATCAATTTGGAACTTATGAATTTTAATGACCGAGAAAACGATGCTTCCTTTGGAGTGTCAAAGGATCATAAGGAAAGTGTTTTTGTTATCAACAAGTGTAAAAGACAGTGTTAAGAATGTCATCAAGTAGATTAACCTTTGGATTGAACACAACCAGATTTACGAGAGCGGGAGTTGAACCTATTAACGTGCCGACGCTTTACCAACTGAGCTATCTAGCCCTAATTGGCAGTCTCCCTATTTTGTCAATATCTTTGTTCAGGGGTGTCAGGCAGTAGCCATACAGAAGCCAGGGATCACACCCAACCTTAGGATACAGCCTGGGAAGCGGCAGCCAGGGGATCACCCTTAAGGGGATGCGTATTTTATATTAAAAATATCAAGTAAAAATACACAAGGGAAACTGACTAGGTAGATTTTTTTAATAATTTGGGGTTGAGCAAAGAAAAATTCAAATATCAAGTAAAAATACACAAGGGAAACTGACTAGGAAAATTTGTAATAATTTGGGGTTGAGCAAAGAAAAATTTAATGGAATAAACAAACAATTTTTTACTTTTTTGCTTCTTACCAGAAAGAATGGTCCTTGTGAAATCCGATGTGCATCTGTGATTTCTCGCATGCGTAATGCTCCCATCTCATGATCGTTGGTTGCAATGTCTCCCGGACCATAGTTCATATCAACAAGCTAAAGAAAACAAAACAAAAAAACATAAAAAAACATCCCTCACTGGGGGGAGAGGAGGGGATCGTTGAAGTTGTTGAGGAGTCAACACTTCCAAGTAAAAGTAGTTTCTAAATCATATAAACTGCCACTTAAAACATCTTTAACACAGTGACAAATGAGAGTGGGTCAGACTGCCCCTTTAAGCCCTTTTAAGTGATGAACAGTTCCTTTAAGTAAGAAGAAGCTTCAGCTCAGCTTACAGGATATCACTTGATTTACCGTCTCACCTCAGCAACAAATGACTGTGATCTTGTTTCGAGTGTCACTTTAAGTCTGGAACATTGATAGCTACAGAATGTGTTAGATTCCCCGTTGAAATTGGACCAATTTCAGCAACAGATTGGGTCGGAGTGTAACTCAAACTCCCACTAGGCCGAGTGAGGGTTGGAGTGCCTCTTTAACTCAACACAGGAGCAGAATGAGCGTGGGTTGGAACGTCTACCAATTTAAGACTTACCTGAAAATCCAGTCCATACTCCTGACAGTGCCGCTGTAGTTCGGGCACGGCGTCTCTCAGCAGGGCATGTCTCTCATGTTCTGTGTCTGTTTGGAAAGAAAACAAAACTCCCCGATTAAAATGTTTTCACTTTTTGGGGAAAATTAAGATAGAGTCAGATATAAAATCCTGGATATATCTACAGTTTCAGATGAAGACAAAAAAATGCCGGTACACAGGCGCCATCAGCAAGATTGGTTAAAACCTTTTGACTGTTTCAGAATTTAAAAAAGCATTCTTTTGGGAACAGCTAACAACAGTTAATTTCATCCGAATGTACAGTGTATTATAGAGAAAATAGAATAACTGTTGCAAACTGCCCACTAACCAAAAGGCAGATTTATTATCAAAACCTCATACAGAAAGATAAACATGTAGCAGATTACTTTTCTTTTATTAATGCTCGTTATTTTGCTCGACTTTTGGGTAAACATTTGTCTACATTTTGAATTAACTCTTGAAAGTGAAACAAACCGGCTCTACTCAGAACCAGATTGATCTAGTCTTGATGCCTGACCGTGGAAAAAGTCTTACGGAGTACAATGCCGACTGACATATAGCACAGGCTTGTGTTTTGTTTTGTTTTTAGGACTACCTGTACTTCAAAGTAATCTTTACTTGGTTTAAGAGGGCAACAGAATAATAAATACATAACAAATAAATAAATAATAAAAATAAACAATCAGATAAAAAAATCATGCCCGAGTCTGTAAGAGTGATTTCATGTACACAGGGCTCGTAACAGGGCTCGTAATTAAAACTGGACCAAAGGCTCACAGGCCCGAGACCAGAGGCCAGAGACCACAGGCCCGAGACCACAGGCCCGAGACCACAGGCCCGAGACCACGCCCAAGACCACAGGCCCGAGACCACAGGCCCGAGATCATAGGCCCGAGACCACAGGCCAGAGACCACAGGCCTGAGACCAAATGACTGACTAAACATTTTGGGAAGACGCTGCAGTAATGCAGCAAGTCAACCGTATTTAATGAGGGAGGCAGGAGACTTCTTGTAAGATTTTATTATTCACAGGTTACCCTGGATCATTATCCATCGTCATCCTTGTCTGCAACGCCTTCACAATCAAGTCCCTTGTCACTCAAACCTCTTCATTTAGTTATCTCAAAGACTCAGGGAAAACATCCTCCATGGTTATCTCGATATTAGACTTCCCCCGATTCAGACCATGCTTACTCAGCCGTGACGAGAAGATCAATCGTTTTGATATCTTGAATAAATACGATGAGACCGAGAATGATGAGTGGTCGGTTTGAGGGTTGATACAAGACCCGAGCAAATAAGATCCTTCATCTCCTAATATTCTTAGATTATACCACAGCGCAATTTCTTCTAAAATTAAGAGATGAAATCCCTGGTCGTATTGAGGGGGTGTTACAACTTAAGAGTAAGACACCAACATCAATCTGGTGACTAGATTTTACTCACAGTCTCAAAGTATTGGATGGTAGCCTGGAGACAAGTCATACCCAACAAAATAAGGGCACAAATACATCTGTAATAGTCAATCCATTGTGATTACCACATTGGATACCTTGCCCACGCTTTCCTTGAGCCATTTGAAGTAGGAATTTGCAGTTATTTTTGCATGAGAAAATTGCAGCATCGGCAAAAAACATTGAACAAAAATTCATGTGGATATTTTTGTGTACAGATAACACATCTGGACTTGATTTCGCAGACTATAGATCTTAAATGCAGGGTATTTGTCTGGTAATTGTCAAAGACCAGTATCCTCTCTTGGTGTATCCCAACATATGCATAAAATAAGACACCAGTGAAATTGGGGCTCAATTGATCATCAAAGTTGCAAGAAAATAATGGAAAAAAAATAAATAAATAAATTGTGAATAGAATTGTGTGCTTTCAGATGCCTCAGAAAGGCTGCATGCCTGAAGTATTAAAATGTTTGAATGAAAAATTACCTCTTTCTCTCAAACATTACTACGTCAAAGGGTGTCGTTTCTAACAATGTTTAATAGGAGCAACAGCTCTCCAGTGCTCTTTACCACGTAACTTTTTAAGGTCATTAATTTTTGGAGTAATTACCAAAGGTATACCCTCCCTTTAAGATGTATATCAATCTTAATTGCTATTAAGGCAAAGTGTTATGTCACAATACAAATCACAATGGTATTATTGACAACTCATCTCAAGATGAAGCTGTTTTGTGAAATGTTCTTACCAGTACAATGGATTTTCTTTCCCACTGGTTCTGCATATAAGTCAGGAATCGTCCTCACTGGGACTAGTTTTGGATATTTGTTAAAAACAGAGAAAAAAGGAGACATTTTTGCTGAGCAGTGGATGGTTGCCAACCAAAGTATCAAATTACATTGTGGCACAATTTCTGAAAGCTGTTATGTTAACAGCAAACTTATATGTATTATGTATGCCAAGCAAGCAAACATAAGCAGGGTACCAGTCATACAATAGTGGTACCAGATATACAATAGTGGTAGCAGTTATACAATAGTGGTACCCCATACAAAACAAGACATTATTTTGTTCAGCAGAATTTTTCTTGTGCAAAGCAAACTTATGTGCTCTACAGTTTTATAGTCTACCATTTTGCCCCTTTGTGACTTCTTCCAAAATGTTTGAATATTTTTTCTTCTGCTACATGTAGTCGACTCTATTGTCCAATTGCGATTATGGCCCAATTGGGAGCAATGCCCAGTTAGGAACAGAGCCTAAATTTCATTGAGCTAAGTAAATTAATTTGCTAAGGAAAAGACAAACTTACTTAGCAGGATGTAAGAACGAATTACCAGCCAAATTGACATGTGATGTATATTACTTCTGACTCTCCCCACACAAACTCTAGCTTAGTAAAAGAAAATTTAAAAAACTTGTCTCACTTTAAGCAGCTGTGTGCAATTGGGCGCAGGTGAAGCCAACAGTTCCCATCTACACCTCCACAGCTTAGAGCAAGCACTAATTGGGGTGTCTGGATTAAAGTTCCCATGTAGCAATTTGGCAGCGGGTTGGCAGTAATCATGTTAGTGCTCCTGTCTGCTTAAGGCAATGCGATAAGACCACAGGATCCAGGAAAGGAGGGGGGGCCAACACAAAAAAGGGGGGGAAAAAGGAGAAATGTCAGAGAACTTATAAAATGTAGCAGCACCATTTCTAATTACATCAGAGGGCCAGGGGCAACATCGAAACTGTTTCTGAGTAGTAATTTATGAGTTTGAGCACGAGACACGGCAAAGGAATTCAATTTGCAGCACGTCCCGATGCACCTGATCATGTTCAAACTACTCCATCTATCAGGTTAGACATGAAAATTGCAGTTGATCTTAACAAACACAGGTCTGTGCCAAATTAATCATCAAAGCACGTACCTTTTTATGAAAAAATCTGAATAAATCAACTTTAACAATGCAAATTTTATTTAAATACATGAAGGCCTAAGGGGCAATTCAGAATAGTCAATGTTAATAAAAAAAATATATATATTTTTTCTCCCTTTTTCTGGCCACTTTTTTAGACCCACCCACTCACTCTAAATTTCAATTTTAAATATTGAATGTCTCCATAATATAATCTATAAACTGAAGAACAAAGTAATGACTGAAATAACCCAGATGTTTTAGATTTTCACTCGTTTTTTTTCTGGCTTAAAAAAACAACTTTGTAGTTTAATCAGGAATGAAATTGATGATTTTGGCCTACAGGGTACATATTCTTTTTTTATTTATTGTTAATTTATATACTTTTTTTTTTAATTATAAAAATTGAATTTCAATTTTCTGTTGTTTCTTTTGACCCATCCACCTCAAACATCGACTATTCTAGATGGCCCCTAAGGTCGGCAAAATTGCTTTTCAAATATTTATTTGTTCAAATCCTTACACCTTTTTCCAGTCGTTAAGTTTAATAATCATAACAGAAATCTTTCTAGATTTGTAAAAAATTTGTAAAGATGTAAAACAATTTTGGGGTATGTAGTAGAGTGATTAGAATCAAGGTTATTATGAACAAGAAATGGATCACAATCGATTTCCAATTATGCAAAGAATCCATATCCATCCACATCAAAATAAAATTGCAGTATTTGATAATTAGCAGCTAATAAAAAATTATTTCGAAAACCCCCCCCCCCCCAAATAAATGAATACTCAATTAAGTAACGTGAGGAATGATTGCAAACTCTCATCATGATAAAGTTAGCTCTAATTGAATCAGGTTAACCAAAAGTGTTCTTAGTCTCATGTAAATGCCGGCCATCCTTGCTAGGCTCAATGCGATACCCAATCTGCATTGTATTTGCCCAGTGAGAAGCCAATGACGTAGACGTTTCCATGCCAACTTAATGAATTTGGGTTAAGTTGATAGAAAATATTCCTTGGTCAATTTTTTTCTTCTTTCTCTCTCCCTTTGTGGTGGGGGAAAGGGACAAATTTTCGATGTAAATTCCTAATGGGAGACTGGTTTGCATAATATGTAAGTACCCTTGTGGGTTTGGTCTAGCAGGGAATACAAGAATATTCTTTAATCTTCTACATGTACCTTCGGGCAGGTGTTCTGTTTTCTCCATGACATGCAGTGCTAACATTACATTCATGTTAATATCAAACGCTATGTTAAGGTCAGTGTGTGAAAGCACAGCAGGAATGTTAAGCATAACAAGTCTTTCTCGTCCAATCTGTATCAGGGTGTGTTCTACATGAGCATTCAAATTAGCTTAGTTTACCCGTCTTAAAAATAACGACAGCTTTGAGACACCCTTAGCTAAAACACGGTAACAATAATGTACTCAAATTATGTATCAGCTGTTTAGATGAGATGATCCATTCTCATTTTGACAATTCTGTACAGCCATCAATTGAAAATTACGCTTACAAGATTAAGGTTACCAGCCAAAATACCACGTCACATGTACAATATGTGACTGGTATTCTGCCCATTTTCATTTAGCAGCAAACTGTTAAGCAATATTTTCTGCTTAAAGCAGCTCTATGAAATTGGGCCCTGAAAATTGTCATGTTACAACATCTGAACAAAAATGTTCAGGAAAAGTAAAAACAAAAAAGAAGAAGTAAATTTCAGGTAAGTTCAAAGCAGTATTGATTGTTCTTTTAATATCTAGGTGTTATCAGTCAGTAGATGATGTTGTTGTTTTTTTATATAAAAAACCCCATAATAATTAGCCTTTTAGAAATTGTTATCCATTTGTAAAGGTGTAGCAAGGCAGTCCATACATGATTAATGTACATCCAATTACAATTCAAACATCGCTATTATTAAAAAGGCATCCTCGCGTAACCTAGCAACTGTTACCCGGCAGCCAACAGGTCGCTTGAAAACAACAACTTATTGTAATTAGTCCGATCTATTAATAGGCTTTGTGAGCTCACAACATGAAGCCTTTATTAATAGGTTGTGGCTGCCCCGTTAAAGGGTGTGTACAACATTGGTAATTGTTAAAGACCTGTGTCAACACTTAATGTGTCTTAACATAATATACATGAAATAACAAACCTGGGAAAGTTTAAGCTCAATCGATCTTCAGAGTCATGAGAAAACAGTGAAAAAAACATTATATGTTATAACTTACTTTCAAACATTGTTTTACTCATTTCCTAAAAACTATGGCATTTCAAGCAAAACTGTTTCCAGGGAATTTGTACACCATGACTAGCGACCATCTTTATTCTATGTTAGTAATGTGCAAATGTGTGAACATTTATATTTTCAATCTTACCAATGTTGTACCCACACTTTAATAGGTACATAATCAAATTATATTAAAACAAGAACATTTGTCTGACATGACAGATAACAATGCTAGAATCTCAAGGACCAAATGTATAAATATTACTCTTACAAAAAAAAAATGTCACAACAGATGTTATTCAACATGGGCTTGATTTCACAAAGCACTAAGATACATCTTAAGATGAGTTGTCAGTATTACCGTATTGTTTTGTTTTGTGACATCAACCATTACTTGGCATTAAGTTTGCTAAATAGTTAAGATCAATCTTTGCGTTTTGTGAAATCGCCACCCCCCCCCCCCCCCCCCTGTCTGAGTGTGTTACATTGCTTAAATAATCACCCAAGAACGCTTCACTGTCCTTGGTTACAAAAAAAATTAGTTGACCTTTGACATTAGCATTTCAATGAAGGTGATTTGACTACACAATTTGTTAGGACTTTGGGAGCGTCAATGAAAATGATAACAATGTCGATATTTTCACAGGACTCAGGAAAGTACTGAGTATACAGTGCTTTACACACATTGATGTAAGGGTAAAAACCAAATGATAGTCTTTAATCCCCGATTCAAATTCAACATCTATTACATTGTTGCGGTACCCTCTGCTAAGATATTATAGAATGTGAACTGCCTCTAGATACCGGACAATCTCGATGGTCTAGAGGGGGAGGACATCTGCTCTGAAATGACAAAGGTCATGGGTTGGAATCCAACCCAAGTAAAAATGCTTGTTTTTGTATTCACCGGACTCAGGCAAGTACTGAGTATACAGTGCTTTATACATACAGTGGTGTATGGGTAACAATACATCAAGGAAGGCACTAAATACTTAACTCCACAGCGGTTCGGCCCATCGGAGACTACCCGAGCCGGAATAACCTTATGCACATGGGACGGGTCATTCGTGGGATCGTCGCGAACCGAGAGAGGAGTATCAGCACACGAAAAGTTACGAACCGCTGTAGAGGTTAGTTTTTAGTGGCTTCCTAACATCAAAGGATATTCTTTATCCTCGATCTATTGTGTATCATTATTAAGATACTTTTGCCAAGGGTCGGACTGCCATTTGTCACTTCAATGTTTCCCGAGAAACCTTTATCAGATGTTTTTCCTGTAGGGAAATGGAACTTGCTGTTGTTAACCATCTGCTTGACCGACAGTCACCCACACAGGTAGGACAAGTTCACTGGTCAACGTTAGCCCACCAACCTCTGCATATAGGTTTGCCAGCATATAATTCCATTTCACAATGGAATACACTGCTCCCATTTAATTTGATTTCAACTGCTCTCAGAGAGAGAGAGAGAGGGGGAGCCCATGGCTAGGGACTTAATGAGAACTGTGTCTTAGTGTTGGGTGACCAACCAAGAGAAGGGTACCTATGACTTCGCTGTATTGTTTGACCCAAACGAAGGCTTGGTTTTTAAAAATTAGTTCATGGAAAAGGGAGAAGGACAAGTTGTATGGAAAAGGGAGGACAATTTTTGAACACAGATTTTTTTAAAATCTCAGTTAGTTTTGGTTGATAATAAATTACATGTATACAATTATTGATGCAAAACAAATTCAATTCAAACCACATTATTAATTTTTCAGTCGGCAAATCTACTTGAAAATGAATTTTTGATTTGTTTACTATCTACTTTTGTCTCCCGTTCCAAACAAATTCTGGAATCCTAGGAAAAGTATGACCGCAGGACTTTTAAGAGATTTGAAATTGTTATCAGCTGTAAGTTGCGTGAATACCTAATAAAAATTGTTTTAATGTGAGATTTGTTTTTCTAATATTCATAAGGACTCTATCTTTTGGAAAAATGAGTGCATAAAAAACTGAATTTCCCATCAGAACCCCGTTTTGAAGACCAGTATTCTCACTTTGTGTATCCCAACATATGCATAAAATAACAAGCCTGTGAAAATTTTGGCTCAATTGGTTATTGAAGTGGCAAGAAAATGTTGAAAGAAAAAACACCCTTGTTGTACAAATTAGTGTGCTTTCAGATAGGAGTAAAAGGCTTCTGGCCAGAAGTCTTTTATTATTTTAGTGAGAAGTTACCTCAAAATTACCTCAAATTTTCTCAAAAACTACATTACTTCAGAGTCATTTCTCACAATGTTTTATACTATCAACAGCTCTTCGTTGCTTGTTACCAAGTAAGTTTTGATGCTAATATATATTTTGAGTAATTACCAAATGTGTTCAGTGCCTTTGAGATGATTAAAACCCAATCTTATTCAATGTAGTGAATTAAAAAACAAAACAAAGTTGTACTTTAGTACATTTTTATCAAAATTGCCAATGATGTGTTTTTTCCTATTGTCACATTGAGTTTATCAAATTGATCTCAAACTAAAACCTGAATCTTTTCAAGCTCGACATATGAGCAAAACAAAAAAAGGGGGGTTTTCATCACGTTCTCATTTGGCCAATAAATTACAGAAGGACCTACTTTCGAGTTGGATGTCGACCAACTCGGTTAAGCTGTGTTTTGATGCTGATGACGAAAGACCATTCTAACGAATTAACGGAAGATAACTTCAGCCCAAAACTCCATTATACGCAGAAGGTTTCATACATAACAGTAAGTATTAATGAGAGGTCACATCAGTTCAATCGCCCTCCATTCATCAAGTCGAGGAAACGGGGCGCTTTTTTTTACACGTGTTTTATCAGTCACATTTCTTAACTTTCTTTAGAGGGGTTTTATTGACAAGAATACTTGGTCCACTTTAGTCCGAAATCTCCCTTTACTTTGTTCTATTGTTGTCTGGAAAACTATTTTCCTGCTTCACAATACGAAGGAAGGGGAAACCCCCTAGTGAGTTTTTGGAAGATTGGGGGTGGGGGGGGGGGGGGTTAGTAAAGAGGGAAAATATACCTATTGTCAGTTAAAGGATAGAGGCAATGTGAGTTAAATGTATCGAGTAGGAAGCTACACTAAGGGTGTATCTTCCTGCAGGGAAGTATACAGACTTGCACATTTTGTCAATTATAATTATTGGGGGGGGGGGGGGTTCCTGGAAGAACAAAGTGTCAAAACACCAAGAACATCTGGCAAGTAGATTTGGTTAAGTGGTCAAATAACAAACATTCCACTTCCCTGCTGTTCATGCATCACTTATAAATGAACATTAAAATATTGACGAACTGGTTGACATTGTGACGTTTTATTTCCTACCCTTGCTCTATGTGCCCGGACGTCTGCAAGATCAAAATTTAATATCATACAATCAAGGCAGATGTTTCCTTTCTTCCGATTATCCAGCTGCTGTTTTTCAAAGCCTCAAAACAAATTTCTCAGAGCGTTGATCATGTGGGGGGGGGGGGGGGGGTTGAGTGAACTTCAGGGTCCCTTCACCAATCCAACAAGGTATCAGATCATTTCTCGTTCCCAACAGTGTCACCCCCGTCTTTTAACATGACAAATAAACTTTAACAGATCTCAGAAAGGCTTTCATGTGTCCCATTTATGAGGTCTTTCTTGTGTTTCGTCACCTCGCCCTGAACTGATTTAGGAGTCATTCAGTAGGCAACCCCCCTCGACAGTCTTTTCAGAACGATGCAAGGGTCATGTGCGAAGACACCACGATGCCGATGGCCATAATCTTTTGATCACTTTTCGTTAACGCTGAAGTGGTTCACGATGTGATTTCATTTTCCGCAGTTCCCCCTTGAGCAATTGATTTTCATTAAGATGTTTGTCTCTATTCTACAATGTCTTCAAAGCCTCTGGTCTACTATCCCCCTTTTCTAAGAGCATGTTTAAGGCTCTGTGCTGTTTTTATGGCTGGCTGTTTTTTTCTTTTCTTCATCACCCTTTGCGGGCGCCAAATTGATGGCCATTTATTTTTATGGAGAATGACGGAGCTTGGTAAAGGGTTTGAATCGACACAATCTTGAGGTTACTCTACAGCAATCATGCTGTGTTGAGGCTAATTGGCACAGACAATTAATTCAAGATTGCAAATATTGAAACAAATATACAACTGATATTCCTCTGAACACAAAGCAGAAACACATTTTCTCACATTTGACTCAAATATCGCATGTCGCATTCAATTTTGGGTGGGAAAGTTTTAAATTGTTAACATTTTTTTTATCTACGAATATGATTTTAAAAATTATCATTTAGATGTTACATGTTACAATTTGATTAGATCATTATGCAAATCACTTTGTGTACTGATTATGTGACACTTGAACATTAAAAAACACTTTCACAAATAAAAGTGAATGTAACTCGAACAAGTTGTTAATTTATAAACCACAAGAAAAACTGACTAAATTAAACTTAAATAATTTTGGATTGAACGAAGAAACATTTACTAGAGCAGGAAATGAACCTGCGACCTCCGGATTAACATGCCAGTGCTCCACCAACTGAGCTATCTAGCCCTAATGTTGCAGTCCCGCTCTAGTAAATCTTTTGTTGTTAAAACCAAAATAAACAAAGTATTCGTGCCAAATATAGGAATGATTTTAATTATATATATGTCATTGGAGTTAGTGATTTTGATGTCCTTTTAGCCCAAACAAGTTGACTCACTTATTTGGTTGTATTTCTGGAGTGTTTTAATGTCCATATAGCCCTGCTACTTTAAAAAATATATATATTTTATACCCTTATAATGTTATTGGCTGGTCCTAGTTTTTATTTATTTTTTTTATTTTTATGTATTAGTGATTTTGATTCCTTGTACATGTATTTGAATGGTGGATTTTCTATTATGATTATTATTATTCTTGTCTGTTTTTGTGTTTTTTCCACTGTGGATTAATGTTTAATGGTGTTATTGACAGTAACCTATTGTCATTTGCGTGTGCCTTTTTAATTTCTGCTATTATTGTTTGTGTGAAGCGCTTTGAGCGCCTTTTTAGGCGGATTCTGCGCTATATAAGATCTTTTTATTATTATTATTATTATTATTATTATGTCATACTGAGTGTACAAACCTGGTAAATGACTGATTAGGCAAAGTAACTCATTACTACGGAGGACATTGGTATAAAACTAAATATCAGAACAGCACTCCAATCAAGGCCTACATGTACTTTCATGCTTAAGCACATAAAGCAACTAAGCACAAAACAATTAACTACCAGAAAAAGGGTAACCAGCCAAAATACAAAGTTATTGTGTACACTTTGTGGCTGGTTATCCGTAACATTAAGCCATCCTATCCTTTGTTGATGTGAACTATCTCACATTATATCCTTCCTTCCTTTTTCCTCTCCTTATCATGTCGATCAACATTCCATTTTGGTCCGGATCTGGACTCAGGGTTCCATTTGGAGGTATATCCGTAACTGATCAACGATCCAAACCTTTTTACCTCTGATACGTATCTTCCCTTGAGGTAAATTCTTCATGATTACGTATCACTTACATGAAATGCATTTCTGTAGCTCTACGTTTCTACGACCTGTCGTGGCTGAGCGATTTAGAGCACCAGACTCAAGCTCTGGGGATTCTGATCAGCAGAGTGTGGGTTCGAGTCCCGGTCTTGCCACTTGTGTCCTTAAGCAAGACACGTTTTACACCCATTATTGCTTTATTCTTTGGATGGGGCTAAGATCCCGTGTTGTGTACTATGCAATACATTTGTACACTTATTGCTAAGAGAAGGGGTTTGCCGCAATGTTTCTGGCAGTGGCTGCTGAATGTGTTGCAGCATCTTGTAAACCATTATAAGATGCTACATAAATTGGCCTCATATTTTAAACATTAAAATAAAAGAGAAAAATAATCATAATAACAAATAACATGAAAAAAATAAATAACAATTATAAAAAAAAATTATAATAATAAAATAATATAATAACATCAAAAAAGGTAAAAAATTAAAAAAATATTGTCTAAAAAAAACACCTTAAAAACCCAAAACATCTATTAAACAAAAAAACCTGTCTTTGTTCAAACGCCTTGGGACCCTCGTTGGTGGATACGTGCGCTAAACCAGACTCCAATATTATTATTATGATTATGAAAATAGTCCTTTAACCTCAAAGAAAATCATTTGTTTCAGACCAGAACTAACATTTCCTCAACTCTGAGGGAAACATTGTTCTTCGCGTGTAAATTGCTGAAGTTTATTTTAGTTGTACCATTTCCTCCTTCATGGTATTCTTCTCTCTTTCACTTACGTCAATAGATCACGTAATTGGTCAAAGAGAGTTCAATGGCCTTGAAGGCCGGGGAGGGGGGGGAGCCTTCCATCTCTATATTGCCTGAGATTTAGAATCCTGTTGGACCATTGCCAACATGTGAATCTAGGTACGGTATTATCCACTACGGTTAAACAATAGCAAAACAGGTTCTTCACATAGTATTGCAGGCCATGGCGGCCATGGCCTCTGTTTCCCCTGGTCTTGGCCTTGGTGCCCCTTCAAAAAGTTTCCCATACACTTTAAGATTTTCCAATGGCAGAACCCTTTGAAAAAATGAAAATGGCCTTGTCCTCTCAGAGATGAAATTCCAGACTTGTACTAATAACAATAATACAGTATTTGTATAGCGCCAACATTCATGAAAAAACAACAACTCTAAGGTACAAATTAATAACGAAATAGTTACAATAACAAAAACACCAGCAACAAAACAAAACAACGTTCACATTGGTGACTCACAGATCATTAATGTCAAGGGTGCACGCAACCTCGGAACTAGTACCACTTCAAACCTCAGCATGCAAAAGCAAACCAACATCATTTGCTGGTCTTCATCACAAGCCCTGCATAAAACCGGAAAACTACGAGAAGGTCTATATCAACAGACCACTAAAAGAATGGATACTTTTATCTCATGCCGTCTGGACTTCTGCAACAGCCTTCTCCAGTCACAAAAAGTGCAAAGCTCCAACATATTCAAAACTCTGCCCCTAGACTTGTCATCCACTCATCACCCCACCAACATATCACCCCAAACTCCGTACACTTCATTGGTAAGCGGTCTCCAAACGCATAGAATTCAAACTCCTCCTACCGAAATACAAATCCCTAAACCATGCCAACC
This sequence comes from Evasterias troschelii, assembly GCA_032357145.1. Lineage (NCBI taxonomy): Eukaryota > Metazoa > Echinodermata > Asteroidea > Forcipulatida > Asteriidae > Evasterias > Evasterias troschelii. The sequence continues at coordinate 5,382,332 of JAUELU010000031.1, read as the reverse complement.
TCATCATACCCTCTGCTCCAGCTCTACTGACATACAAATCCCTCAACCAATCTGAACCCCAGTACCTCCAAGAACTCCTCCATCCATGCCAACCTTATCATACCCTCTGCTCCAGCTCTACTGACACACAAATCCCTCAACCAATCTGCACCCCAGTACCTCCAAGAACTC
>JAUELU010000031.1:5299838-5310570 GCA_032357145.1 Evasterias troschelii | reverse complement strand
GGTTGGTGTGCGTACGGGTTGGTGTGTGTACGAGTTGGTGTGCGTACGAGTTAGTGTGCATACGGGTTGGTGTGTGTGTACGAGTCGGTGCGTACGAGTTTGCGTGCGTACGAGTTGACCTGTATTCGGCTCTACATCCGTTTATCAACTACTGTACGTGTTGTGCTACACATTGACATTCCCCATTATTAGATATAATTTTTAACAACACACAGGTAGTCTGCTCATCATACACCCCATATACTCCACATTTTCTAAAGTATAATTCAAAATCAATCAAATCGAACTGAATTATTTGTAAACTTGTTTAGTTTATAAACTAAACATAGGAAATATAATTTAAAGGGGGTCCTTTACTATTTTAGGGCCACCGAAATCAAAAACATAAACTATTTCCCACCCAGATTTTAGTATCAGTCACGTAGATTAATGTTTGTTTGGTAAAAACTAAAAGTAAAGCTGAAACAAAACGAGTCAGAAAGGTGGGGAATCTTCTCCCGTTATTGGTGCAGTGGCAATGTAACAACGAACAACAGACGACCTGTCAAAAAACAATATTAAACAGCAGCAGTACAGAGAAAATTAAATATCAAGGACTTACCGATAAATTATCGCAGATAATTAAAACCTTTCTTATTGGTATTCGTCACGACCAACCTGCGGACACCTACAAAAACCAGGATGGAATTCGTACATCAGTCAGTATGCTCTGTTTAGTGAGAATTGTATAAACTTGAAGCTCAGCTACCTTCCTTCCGTCGTCCGTCGATATTATCGGCGGCGTAGTAGCTAGCTAGCTCACGTTGGCCCCAGCAGCCGCGTGTGTGTGGGTAAAAGAAACACAGTTGACAGAGGGCGCTATACCAAATAAATAAAACTGTTCTTTAGAATAGGGCGTTTGTGTTTCTGAAGTTTTTGAGACAATTATTTTGTTTTACGGTGATAAGTACATCGATACATCAACAACTTCATTGATATTTTTAAAACAATCTTATTTTCATAAATTCTGCTTTATAAAATGATACAAGCTAACATCAGGTGAACAAGAAAACTACAAACTAAAACACCAGATTTTTAAAATTCATAGAAGATACACCTAACACTTTCCTAAAGTCAATATATTGTTTGCATCTGCTATTTTTTCTTAAGTATTTTTCGACTTGTCCCCTATTTTCGGTGGCATTTCTTAAATTCAATCTAACCATTCAAATGATTGTTTCAGGACATTTTGCTCCTCACTTTCAAATTACAGATTTTTGTTAAAACAAATAGTCTCTGCATTTCTAGATTATTTGTTCGGCACCCTAACATTCCCCGCCAATCTAATTGCGAGTGTGCCGGTAAGTTTATCACTGGTTCCTGATTTAAATCTAGCTCTAGTCAATTTTTCATTGTTCAACCAAAAATTGCATTATTTTTAGCATTGTCTCCCTCCCCTCACGAATTCTGATTTATTAGACACAAGCTGATATCAGCTGTACAATAAAACTACAAAGTTAAACCCTAACAGTTTTAAAATTGATAATTGTGTGTAAGACACTTTTAATGTAAGTTCGGCTCTCGTCAATTTTTCTTTGTTCAACCCCAAGTTACATTATTTTTAGCAAGACATTCAACCATCTGGCATTTTACTACTAAAAAAAATAATAAAATATTAAAAACAAACAAATAAATAAATAACTCTTCTCAAACATGCCTACTGATTGACAAAACACAACTTGTCCTCAATTTATTCGTCTAAAATTAAAACTGAAGCGAAACACAAAACTCATCTGACCTTATTAGTAACTTCACCAACTCACAGACAAAATTATAAGTTTCCTTTGCTCAGGACTCGGGAGAAACCTTTGCTCAGGACTCAGGAGAAAGTACAACTGACTTGAGAGATCCTGCTTATTCTACTGTTAAGTCTTTGTTGATCTTCAAATTAATGTTACTTTCTGATTTAGCGACACAACTGTTAACTGGTAACCAACCAACAGAAACTACAATACCTACTGCACTGACCCACAATTCCAATATACAAATACATAACAGGTATACTGCATACAATTTACAATTGGTAAATTAAGAAGAAACTAATTGACATTGTTCATTAATAAAACAATTTTCTTTACAAAGATTTGTGACACGTTAATGGGCAAGTGAAGTAACATTAATGGCAAGCTTATAGTCTACATACCAAAAATTAATATGAAAATCCACATGATTTAACATAATTAAATTAAACAAATTAAATTTTCTATATTCAACAATAACAACCTCAAAAGAAGTGGTTTAAAAAAAGTTGTAACAAGTAAACATGTTTGGCAATATGACAGATAGACAACACCAAAAAAGAAGACAATAAAGATTTGATTATTGAATAACAAAAATCACCCAGAGACTGTGAAAATATGTTGCATTCCAAGTGGGTAAAATTAAATATTCAGTAAACATAAAACATTCTTGCACCATCGTTTGGAGAGAAAAAGTTGCCCCTGAAGTAGTAAAGGCAGGGCTTTTTTGTTTTAGTTGTAAACGTAATGTTTATTTATAGGCAACACAATAATAAAGAAAGATACAATAAAAGTGAAAGTTTCAGCTGAATTCAGTATCTACTTGCTGAGAAAACAGCAAAAAACTGTCCAAGTATTTTTACAAGCAACAACTAATCCATCCATGAAGTGACAGTGGTACTACCCGCATCTCTGGCTGCAGGGAATGGACATGTCCCTCAGAAATCTGAGAAATGATTCACATTATGTCAATATTTTTGATTGAAAATTATCCAAACCATATTAGGGAAACCTTTCTCAAAATATTTTAAATTATCAACAGCTGTAGAGACTTTTTATGGTAATTAATTTTGGAGTATTTACCAATCTATGACCCTACCTTTAACACAATACACTGAGAGCATTTAAAGTTTTGTCGACATGTCTCAGTAAACATTACACATTTCAGATTTGAGATTCATAAAATAAAACTCTTCTTCTGTAGCACACATAAACATTTCTTCTAAGTCAACAAATATATTATTTAAATTTGATATTCCCTTTTTCGAGGATAAACTGGCAATTTCTTTCATAAAGGCTTATAGTTACAAGGCAATATGTTTCAGACACACAGGCAATTGAACAATGCATGGGTCATGGGTCATGACAGAGTTTAAAGTTCACCCCCAGAATGCATGTTTTCATGATGCGTTTCCTGGGGTTCCTGTGGTGACACCACTCGAGTGACAACTGAGTCCATACCAAAGAAGATGTGGCCGAGAGCTTGAGCAGTCTGTTGTAATCTGATTATAAATTTAAAATAAAAATGCACGGTCAAAAATTGTTCTTTAAAAACCTTCAGGAGTTGTTCAAGAAAGTTTTCAAAATGTTTAGGGAAGTAAAAAGGAGTCTTCTCTACCATTACCCCACTTCTTCTTACAAGTGTTTTTTATTTTTTTATTTGTTTCTTGCATTGTCTCAATATTCTGCATTGCAAACAACATTGACATTTTAAGACATCTCTTTCAAATTTCAAGCTTTACAAACAACCACTTAAAAAAAAAGAAATTATTTATAATTTTTTTCAATATTTTTCGTCATACAAGGCTAAAAGCCACTTTTGGTAAGGAGCTACAAGAAGAAAAAATTTAAGCTGAAAATAACTCGGGAGAGTTGAAGGTAGTAATTGATATTCCTCTAAAACAGTCTAGGATTGAAGGATGGAGGGAAACATGCACCAGGCAAGGAGTTCCAAAGAGATGCAGTGTACGTGGAATAAAGCTGTTGAAATGGTTCTCTGTTCTACAATTCGGCAAATCAAGAGTGTATGGGTAAGAAGAAGCAGAAAGTCTGGTTTCACACTCAAACATCGTGATAGGAGGAACCAGGTTGGACAAACTGGTGGAACATTTACCATAAAAATGTCTGTAGAAAATACAGAGGCTGGCTACAGACCTACGGTGGAAAAAATTTTGTAAGATTGATCCCAACCCTCCACCAACAAGATTTACAATATAAATTCTTCACTCTATCTAAATAGAGAGAAAGAAAAGGTTTATGTGTTGTACTTACGTCTTAGACATCATTGTAGCTTTCTTCTGGAAGAAGCGGTGGGATTTTTGCAACATTGTTGAATTCTTTTTCTTGATTTTTTGATTGGCTTGATTAAGATGATCCAAGATGACTGGTACCATGGGATCGGACATGTTCAAGTCAAGGTTATCTGGGAAAAGAATTTTAAATTTTGTTAAATTTCAAATTGATAAAATAAATATTCAAAATCTTACTAGAAATGCTTCAGCAACGGCTGTCAGACCAGGTCTGAGGTCTTTGGGCAGCATGCCGTTTGTTCCCCAGACTCGCCTTGCCACTTATGGCGACAGATCCTTTTTCTAACACTGCCCCCTGCCTAAACATCTTAGAGACAGAAATGAAATTGTCCACTTCCATTGGCCTATGAACATCTCTGAGAATTTCTTTGATCAACCTAGACCGGCGCCTTTGAATGTTATACAGATAATGTGCGCCATACAAATGCTGTGTTATTATTATTAAATGCTTAAGTGTTTTTGGGGTTGAACAAATGAAAATTGACTAGAGCATGTTAATCTGGAGGTAGTTGGTTCAAATCTCGCTCTTGTCAAATTTCCTTTGTTCAACCCCGAAACCATTTAAAATTTACCTAGTCAGTTTCCCTTGTGGTTTATTATTTGTTAAATGTAAAAGTAGTAGAAGGTTCTTGAGAATTAGTTCTGGTCAATCCGAGTCAATCCTAACAAAAAAGTCTGAAACTATAATTTTACTTTTAGGAGGCATGTTGAAACGAAACCAATTCCACCTTTTGGTAACCCCTGGAGTAACAGATTTCAAGGAGCTTCTTTAAGCAGTATCCTTAGCACTAACGGACTCGATCAAAGAGCAATAAGAAAAATTGTTCTTCGGTCCTCAAATTCATTTTCACTTGTTGTTCCTAAAACTCGCACTTTATGGGGAGATCGTTCATTCGGACATACTGGATCTTCTCTCTGGAACAAACTTCCTCGAGATATTCGCAATATTTCTGATGTACACCGTTTCAAAGTAACTCTCAAAACTCACCTTTTCAAGATGTATTTCTTAATTTCATAGTTTGTTGCTTTCCTTATTGTTTGTTTTCTCTAATTGTTATCTTGCTTTCTATTTATTGGTTATTTATGTAGGCCTACTTTCACTTTTTTTTTACAATGTCTCTGCTTCTTTGCGCCTTGAACATATCTTTTAGATTGATTTGGCGCGTTACAAACACCTATAATTATTATTATTATTATTATAATTGGTTTATTGAAAGAAAAGAACAGCTATTTTTGTCAACTAGCAGATACAACAAATCTGGATTCAGATAAAAGGCTGAAATTTCTCATCCCTGCAGATGAAAATGTTGACATTGTAACATAATCAGAAATGATACATTTGAGTAACGCATTAATCAACAAATTAGCTTCACTAACCTGTGATGAAGCGATCATCGGGGCCGACGTTCAATTCTTTACCAGCAAAATGTTTCTCTAGGAATACTTCGACGTCTTTACTGAATGTGAGGGCCGTAGTGTTGATGAAGATATACATGTAGCAAGATGGAGTTGAAGAGACGGTGTAGACATTGTGGAACTGACCAGCAGGAATCTTAGAAAAAGAATGACAGCATTTTAGCATCATGCAGAATGCTGTTTTTAGTATCCTAAGAGGATTTGACAAAGTCTTAACAAACTGTTATGCTTTAAAGGCACTGTACACTTTTGGTAATTGTCAAAGACCAGTATTGTCACTTGGTGTATCCGGACATATGCATAAAATAACAAGCCCATGCAAATTTTGGCTGAATTGGTCATCAACTTTGCAAGAAAATATCACAAGAAAAAACATCCCTGTTGCATAAAATTGTGTGCTTTCAGATGTCTGAGAAAGAATTCATGCCTGAAGCCTTTCTAACATTTAAATTTTGGGGGTGAAAGTTACCTCTTACTTTAAAACTATAAGAGAGTCGCTTCTCACAATGTTTTAAACTATTAACGAATCTTCAGTGCTCCTTACCAAGTAAGTTTTTATAGTAAGTAACCTGTAAGAGTAATTACCAAAAATACACCCTGCCTTTAAGCATTAAAATAAAATAAACTTGGGATGAAACTGACAAAGAAACAACTTAATTCTGGAACACACAACTGTTCTGGCATTTGCATTTAATAACATATTTAATAATATAGGTTTCTATCAACTCGACCCTATGTAAAATCGGTCAGCCGTGACAGAAAAAATTAATATTAATCTAAAAATTGCCACAACTCTTTTCCAAAACCTCGTCGGAGGTAACAAAGTAGATAGAAATGTAACTCTATGTGTAAGCTTTATAAAGGTGTATAATATTAACCAGTTGATGAAAGTAAACCAGTCATTTTAAGAAAATAGCCTGAGCAAATGATGCAAAATAGCCAAACAAATGTTGAGATGAAAAGGTCAAGAAATCATACAAACATTACATTGTTGAAGCCAACTGCCTCGGTTGACTGGCTTACGATTAATTTTAAAGGAGCCGAACAATAAAACTTTAAGAAGGTTTACTTTGGTAGCCGAAGGGGCTCAACAACAAAACCAAGACAGAAAGTTACCTGCATTTTTCCTCCGACTTTAAGAGTGAAGTTTGTCCCCAATTCTTCAAACTCGACTACTATCTCTCCATTTAGAACTTCAAGGGTGGTGTTCCCAAAATCTTCACTCACAAAGTTCTCCAAACGTAATCCTGGTTAACAGAAATTAACAAAACTATTACTCATGATTTTTTTTATTAATGCAATATATTGGTTAATCAAAAATCAATCATTGCATCCCAAAGGCTGAACTTGTTCCAGGTACAGAAAAAAATCATCACAACATTAAAAAAAAAGAAAAAAAAGGGATACTTCAAAAAGACTAAAAGAGTACATTAGTGATTAAGAAATAAAAATTAAACCTAATATATACAATTGCAAGATAAAATGCAATACAATTACCAGAGATAAATGAGACCCAACAGTAAATTTATTGTATGATGAGCAATTTAACTAAAGATGGAATGCAGCTGTTTTTGTAACAGTTTGTCCTGCATTTAACTGAACAAAGTTTGGAAGATTTTCTCAAGTTGTTATTCCTAGGGGGGAGGGAGCCACTGTCTAGAGTTGTCCGAGTCGAGAAGTGTAACATAACTAAGCTGCTCGAGTCTCACTGGAATTGAAGGCAGACCAAAGTGGATGAAAATTTCTCTGAAAGACTTAGCTCTAAAGCAGTCAAAAAACAATTATATTTGTAGAGCTTTTCGCTGCAACTTCTCTAGGCTGAGATTTGTCAAAGCTTGGATACCAGACAGGGGAGTCGTATTCTAAGATGCATTATTAAGTTTAAAAATCCAACCTAAAATCTTCTGTGTGAAATGATGTTATTTAACAACTGAAACTATTTTTGGTTACACAAAAGTTGGTATTAAAAGTGCCCCCAAAAATAAGAAAAGATGGCCTGACAGGTCAGGCCATATTTTCTTTCTTTTTTTTGCACTTTTTCAGACCCTACCACTGTTTGTGTAACCGTAAAGCTTTCAGTTGTTAAATTTTTAAAATATTATTTTTACCTGGGAAATCAGCCACAAATGTGACATCCATTTGTTTCTCTTCAAGATCCTTCTCAAGATCCTCTACTTTGTCCCTCCAATCAGAGAGCTCCGTCAGTAACGGTAGACGCCATGTGACTTCTTCAAACGGTGACCAGGGAGCAGTTACGATGTCAACGCGGGGATCCCACATCCTGAAGATGATGAGCAAAAAGTATATCTTAAAGGTAGGGAAATACTTTGGTAACTACTCCAAAAATTAATGACTATCAAAACTTACTTGGTGAGAAGCACTGCTTGTTGATAGTATAAACTATTCTGTGAAAGGATTCCCTTCGAAGTAATATGGCTTGGATTATTTTTTCACCCAAAAACATTTGAATCTAAGAAATGATTTAGGCATGAATCATTTCTCAGATTTCTGAGAGTTGACTGAAATCAAAATTTCCGTTGTGTGTGTTCGCAAATAGTGCCGCCAGAGATGCGGTTAAAGGGAGTATGCAAGTACGAGAGGCTATAATCTTGGGAGGCACACAAGAAAATTGCAAAACAAAAGGACCCAACAAATACTATCCTGGAGAGAGAAAACAAAAGTAATTAAAATAACTGTTGCTCGGAAGCATGTTATCCCACACATAGTATGACAGGAAAACTGAGAAGAAAAAAAGACAAAACATGAAAAAATAAGGGAGAGGAGGAATGATCAAGTTCCCACACCTATTGTGTTAAGTATGAGTTCATAACTTGCTGTTCGACACAGTTCATACAAATTGGAGTCAGAAAACTCAAAAAAATGATTGTCCCAAGATAAGATAATAATTCATTCAGCCAATATTTAAAAAGTTAAAAACCATAACATCAGAAATTATTGTGCACCTTGAGCTCTCTAAGAAAATAATTAACCCTAAACAACTAACGTTAAGTATACTTGCAAAAGATCACGGCTCATGAGAACATGTCAGCATTGAACGGCGCTGTCTTTACACCCCCCCCAAGGAAATAGCTATTTAAGAAAACCCACGATACCTTTGTTGGAATCGTCCATTCATTGATTTCCAAACATCCAGATAGAGGGCAGGCTTCTCAAACCCATGAGTCTTCAACCTCTGAGAGACGCAAACACCCAACTGCTTGATCATATCTGCGTGACTCGCCCAACGACCGTTCCTTGGACTGAAAAACTGTCCGTGCAAAAATGAAAAAACAGCCGTTATCAACACTATTTAAGTTATTTACTCTCTGTAGTACAGAAACGAAGAATGACATTTTAACAGCAGGCCTAGAACTATACGGAGGTCATGGAGGAAATAAGACTGTTGGCCTGGTCTTGGCCTTGGTGCCCCATCAATATTTTCCCATAGGATTTAAGATTTTTTCAACAGTGCCTATTCCAAAATGAAAAATGGCCTTGCCCTCCCAAAAGTGAAATTCCAGGAGTGTAATAGATGACACTGAATATGACATTGTCAGGACGGTCTTTCTTAGAAATGAAAAAAAGATGGGACATGTATCAGTTCATGCTTTGAAACTTTTGCGTCTGAAAGGACAAACTGCACTTCAAAATTCTTCAGGAAGAAGATTGTCACCTGTGCCAAATTGGTTTACCAAGTAATCTTTCTCATACCAGAGTGATACTTTTGAATAACTTATGTTACCGTTGTTGGATTATTGGATTATTTTCCCTTCAATCTTTTCCTCACCTCAGTCTTCAGGTATCCCTCTTCACCAGTCTCCATGTCCACAAAGTGGAGCTTGACATGCTGGGTATGCCAGCTGTGCACCATCATATCCCAGGAGTACCCATAAAGACCTTGGGTCCAGTTGTTATAACCCTACAAATAAGAAGTACCACATAGTTTTAAAAAATCTGATTGTAAATTATATGATACAGTCAGCCCTGATGGTTATCAGCCTTCCTGCCGGCTTCTGTTGAAGAGTGAATCCTTCTGGCCCTACAGCTTGATTGAATGGTGTCAATCCAGCCCATGAGTGGTTGTCAGCGAGGTCTGTTTCCAGCTACGCCTCCCTGCAAAGTGATCTTTGCATGGTTGGCTTGTGCGTAAAGGGCTCGCCTCTAACCAAGGTGACCCTGGTTCAATACCCGGCCAGGGCCACATGTGAGTTGAGTTGTGCGTTGGTTCTCTGCTGTGCCACGAGGGTTTTCCAGACCATCTGGTTTTCCTCCCTCGGAAAAATCAAACACTTTCGATCTCTGGCTGTGCTCCGTGGTCATAATGGGTTGATGTGGCTGGCTGCCAAAGGCGCCCTTGCATGCCTGCTTCTCGAACACGTTGTATAAGTCACGTCCTTCGCAATTCAGCTCTTAGCTGCGAGTAAGGATGATTAGCCTCCACAATTTATATTTTTTTATCTTTGGGTATCTGGAGATTGGCATCCTTTTGATGTGCCCAAAGTAAGATAAACTCCTCGTTTTGATTATCTGAACTAAGTCTAGCTTGATTCCAGCTCTCGTCTTTATGGTCTCATCTCATTTCTTATCTTTCTGTTCTGGAAACCTCCAGTATCCTTCTAAGATAGGACATCGATCTCAAAGACTCTCAGTTGGTGGGTGCCAACTTTTTAAATAGAGTCCAAGTTTCGACAATGGAATAAAACTTTCAGACTCACCTTTGTAAGGAAGTGAGAGTAAGGCAAGAAGAGCTGAATGGCAATGAAGAGGACGAAGAAAGAACTTGTCAGATGATGGAGAAGACTGGGACGCCCCTCTTCGTTTGACTCAACCTTCGGTCTCTTCTCTTTTGTGTCTTTAGATTTGGCTTCTTTGGTCACCTCCTGATGAGATTTAAACAAAACAAAAAAGTTCAACTAAAGGAAGCGGTTGAACTATAATAAAAAATAGTTTCTCTTTTACCAAAATCAAGCACTCTCTTCAAGTATTATTTAAACTTGTGTAAACAGAGCTCACCCAAGGATGGGATTTACAGACTGAAAACATTCCTGGAAATGGCGTGCTGGCCCGGGATTCTAGACGCTTAGTCTAGACCCAGAACCTCCCAGATGTTACAATTCGTGAGGTTTACATAGTCTGTGCCGTCACCAGAAACACAAAACTACAGGTTTTGACACAATGTGGACTACTTATTTCTCCCTCTGGTGATTGCTTTACTTCTTTCAAGAAAGT
>JAUELU010000031.1:5241697-5258465 GCA_032357145.1 Evasterias troschelii | reverse complement strand
TTAATGAGCAAACATCATACACCTTTTCGTTATCTTTTCGTAAATCTATATTGTTTATATCTGATCCCAAACCAACTAAAAATTGGGGTGAGTGATAACACAGCCAACACATTCCGCATTTGGTTTAACTATCCCATTTCACATCGGTAGTATATGCGAATTTTCTCCCAAGTTCCTGCACCGTAAAGAAATATCCACTTACACACACCTTACCTTTGGTTCTCAAGAAAATAATTAAACGAAGTGTTAAACCTGCGAAGGATCGCAGCACTTTCCATCAAAATCAAATCCATGTCCAAGTACAAATCGAAGATAAATCCCTGATAGTCTGTAACATTTTCATTATAATCCAAGAAACAGACCATCAAGATAAGCGTGTTGTTTCATTGTCCTTGATAACTCCCCATTCGAAAGTTTTCAAACAACTCGTCGTGTATAGTTTTTGTAGAAAAGAGCCAACCTATGCATCCCAAACACGACCAAGCAAACTTGGCCGTACCTTTTGGGGTGAACTTCCCTATAAGTCTAAAACTCTTCGAAACCTCTCGCCGGACTGTTCTAGATTTCCACCAGATTCGATCTCTCCGTAATGATCCAGCAAGACTGAGATCTAAAAAACAACGTCTTTGTGTTACTGGAGCAAAGTAAGAAATTGATCTCCGTTCATACCAGTCTTATGTTTTCACCGGATGTCAAAATAAAATCGATGACACTTCGAGCCGAGATGGGACACCCGCCCCCCACCCCACCCTCCCCGCCGCAAAACGATCGAAGTGCAACTCTAACAACAATGTTATTAGTATTACGCTTATCTAAATGGTCAAACTGTGAATTGATTTTTAAACTAAATTGTTGAAACAAAATTGCACACCTTCTGAGCTCCCTTCTTTTTCAATGTGTGATAAAATTCCAGTTTAAGAAAGTAGAATTTGGAAAGACGAATATCAAACACCTTATTCAGGGAAATCTCTAGAAAAACATGCTTTAAACAAATCCATAGTTTACAATAATTTGCAAAACATGGGTTTTATTAATTTATTAGCTGGTAAGAAGCTGATACATTTAATAGGTTTAATCTCACGCCAAATGAGTGTGAACATTTCTGCATCCCGATACGGTGGGAAATCGACAGGTGGTCGGTTGAACATTACCAAGCCACTTTGTCTCGCCAGATCGAAAAGGATGAATAGTAAGTTACCGTCGCTTTGTCATCGGGGGTACACCTGTGGAAGCTATACCCCGATTATCAATTCGACGAGTGAGGTTACGGGTGGACGTTTCGGGATTATAGAATGGTATATTGTCATTTCTTAACAATGTTTGGGTGGATAAGATGACGAGACGACTGGTTTGTGTTTACGCCCGGGGTATTTCTCACGTCGGTGTTTTCTGTTTTTCTTTTCGAAACCCTTTTGGGAGAGGACGAAATATTCATGAACAAAAAGACTAAGTTTGATGACAAGTCTGATGTACCAGGTGATATTCTGGTTATGTTTAATTAATACAAAACTAGTTACTTGTATTACGAGCAGGTACCTCTGTTTCAGGTGGTTTGTTAAAGTTTGTGGGGTGTATCTTCTTAAAGATATATGGCCCACCTATTTTCAGAGCTGTCAACATTTGCATCTTGCAATCAGGGAGATTTTATGCAACAATCAGGAAGATGTTTCGAACTATATTCAACATAATAGAGATGTTTTTTCCCCAATCCGGAAAATATCTTCAAATGTCTTCATCAGAACATGGAAAGATTGGCTTATTATAAGGGAACTTTCTGCAGGATCAGGAAAATCGGCAGCTCTGTTTTTTAACATTTTGAAAAGGAATAAATCGAGTTTAGAAACGATTAACAAAATTAAACTCAACACAAATTTTAAAGAAAATGTAAATCGAGTTTAGAAACGATGAACAAACTTAAAATCAACACAAATTTTTAAGAAAATGTGTATAGAATCAGTTAAGAAAATCAATTACAGTTAAACAAACTGTATAGCATGAAACACAAACACTTATCACTGTTTTAATTTCGGTAGAAATTACAGTTTTTCAAAGAGAAACAATTAGTTAATGGCCTGACGTTTCGACCCTAGCAGAGTCTTTTCTCAAAGGCTAAAATTAGGTCACCTTTTCCATATACAAAATACAAAATGCATCAAACAAAAAAATCAGATTTTTAAATAAATAAATATACATTAAGTTTTATCAGATTTTTTGTTTTTTTACATGTTTTCATTAACTTTCAATGTACATCAGATTTACAAAAAAGGTATGGAGTTTACCTGATATAGACATGAGCTTTATACAAATGGCAGACACAAATGCCTCGATATCAAAAGGCATCTTGTATCTAACATAAGATTAGCAAAAGGCATCTATTTAAAGGTTTTAATTATACAGGATTGGTAGAGCTGACAAAATCGTCGCACACAGTGTTCATGTTTTTCTGTGATCAACCGTGTACACGAAATAACAAACCTGACAAAACTTTGACTTCATCCATTGTTGGAGTCAGGAGAAAATAGTGGAAAACTCATTCTGCTTGTTAACACATTGTCCTTAATTTTGGTTGTAACAATCAGCTTTTGCATTTTTTGTAGGTTTTCAGATACAGTTTTCTTGAATACAACTTTATTTCTATCAGAAATAAACTACGTATCGGTAAGCTCTCTGACTAAAATTAAACAGTTATGATTTTTATCTGCTTACCAATCCTGCATAATAATATATTTAACTATCCATTTATATTTCTCTGTATTTCTTATAAATATTTGAACTTCACAAATGACGGGCACACAGCCTCCTTCTCAGAATGGTCTTCAACCTTCAATGAGCCTCCAACCATTTCTCAAGTTGGTTGTTGACTGATCTCAGACTGTAAGCTGATCTTGACGAACCTTTCACATCAGTCAATAGAGGGCCAATATTCGGAGCGCTAAACTCCTGTCAAAAGACACCAACCAATAAAACTTGTTTATATTTACATGAACTTTGGGAAAATAGCAATCACTATGACAGATATGAATGATATTTGATTCTTGGAAAAAAGTAGGAACATTTTATCGAGTCCGAGGGTTGACCCTAATGTACACATGGTGTAACTTTAGAAGACTTTTAATGCTATTTAAATAATTTGTTTATGATTTTCCCAAGGGCAGCAAAAACAAACCCAAATCAGAAATCAGACTAAAGTAGGAAGAATATTATGCCCGTTGTTAGCAAAATGACAACAAAATAGTTGAAAGCAAAGTTACAAAGATGGTGAAAGAAAGGAGAGGAGGTCGAGGTTCTAGGTCCACTCGAGTAGTATGCCTGGCCCTATGGATTTTTTCTAGAGGATTCGGGAAAGCACCTAGTTAGCAGCACCTATCATACATCACTTTAAGAGGAAAATAAAAATAATATTCTTTACATCTATTAATCCATGACTAGATCTTTATTGACTTACGGGTTTAGCGTCTTCCTTCTCATCTCCTCTTACAGTGTTATCCAAATCTTGATGAAGTTGCTGAAGATCAGTCAGGAATGTGCTGATCTCGTTCAGCTCCACTACCTCATCTTTCTTGTTTGAGGAGTTGTTTTTTAGCTCTCTGATGCGACTGTTCAATCTGGGGACAAAGGGATATGACAATCAGCAGAGACCACAAGAGGCAGTTCTGAATGAGAATACCCGATAAACGCCATCTTTTTGGGGTAACTTGGGTTTTGGCTTTGAGCTGTGTCAAGTGTTCTAAGCTCCCTGATAGAACTGTTCAATCTGGGACAAAGAGATGAGAAATCAGTGACGACAGAACCAGAGATAGTTCCCGATGATAGTTCCTGATAAATGCCATATTGATGGGCAACTTGTGTTTTGGGTTTGAGCTGCCACAAGCGTTCTAAGCTTCCTCATGCGAATGTTGAATCCCACTTGAAATGTTTTTACCATTTTTAATAATCATTGCTTATGACTGACTCTAAATCACATCCACTTTGGCCTGTAGGCCACGAAATGTGATATTAATAAAATGAAATTACATATTTGTTTTATTGATTTACACTCATCTTTGTAAGGTGACACAACTAGGGACTTCATATATATCACATTCAACAATTATAAGACTTTTGTTCATAAGTGAAAAGTTACTTGTACATACACTGCACAAAATGATTATTGTTTTAGGGATTAACTGCTAAAGAAACAAGTTTTGAAAATATATACCTAGCGTTTTCCTGTTGCAATGAAAGTAATCTCTTTCTCTGTTTACGTGTCGTAGCGGTCATCCGGTTGAGGGCGCTCTTCAAGACCTTATACTCCTGGCTTAAATCAATCTAATTCAGAAAAAAAAAAATTCTTAATAATCAAATCATTGAGGCTGTCAAATGTGGTAATAAAATTGGTGTAAAATTTTTTTATTATAAGTTTTTGAATAGCGAATAGCTAGAGAAGTCATTGTCTTAAAAGGCAAGGTGTACTTTTGGTAATTATTGCAACAATTAATTACCACAAGACTTACTTGATTAAGCTCACTGGAGAGTTGTTGATATGACAAAACATTGTTTGAAGTGATGTAGTTTTCGAGAAAGAGGTCATTTTCACCCCCAAAAATTTAATCTGAGAAAGGTTTCAGTCATGAAGCCTTCCTCATGCATCTGAAAGCACACCATTCTGTGCAGTAAGGGTGTTTGTGTTCTTTCATTATTTTCTTGCAACTTGGATGACCAATTGAACTAAAATGTTCACAGGTTTGTTATTTTATGTTGGGATAAACCAAGTGAGGATACTGGTCTCATACCACGCCTTTACAAAAAGGATTATGCTGATAAAAGTTAAATAAATACATAAAAAAACCAGCAAAACAACCTACCTTGTCCACTAATTCCTTCTTCATGATGTAGAAGAACTTTGTCAGAGCTCTTCTCTGTGAGGAAGAATCCAACTTCTTTCTGCAAAAAAAAAAAAAAAACTCTCATAAAATTGATATCAAATTTGCACACAATGGCTTCTCTTCAAGTGTAGCTGGTAACCAGTTTCTGTTTGACAACAGCAAAGGTACTTACTTGTATTCAGCGGTAACCTGCTCCAGTGTATTCAGCACCATGTCTAAATCGTTTACATCTGTTGCTAGGCGACGGCGGCCATTACCAGACCACAGGCGAATTTTAGCTGACAAGAAGAAAGAAAAAGAAGAAGTTTTATCTGATTCCTGTAGAGACAGCATCTTTGATTCAATTAAGATATAACAACATCTTTGATACACCTCTGATATTAAATAAAAACTTCCGATATCAAAAATAAAATCCAACTGAAATAGTCTGTTTACAGAAAAGGGGGGGGGGGGGCCTTATTTTTGTATATGAAGGGCATGATGCCTTTGGTTTGAATGCTTTGGGCTATAGCAAGCATTTGTTATGAAAAGAATATGGTTGGAAAGATATTTTTAAAGTGGAATATAATGATTCACATAAATACCCCTTGAAATTGTGTCTTTTGTGTAAGTCCAAGGTTTTGACACCACAAAATGGCCGACTGCAATTTCTGCTGGTTGTATTTCACGAGGTAAATAAGTGCCTTTTAATCACTACTCACTAATTGCAAAATGCTGTATGTTTTTTAACAACTCTCAAAGGATAACTAGCATTTCCAAACAGCAACATTTTGAGAGATTTGAAGACAAGGTGCCCCTTTAAAGTGTCTGAGTTTTAAGACATATTGATGAGAAAACTAAGACGGACTCTCAGAATTAAAGTTGCATTGAAAGTTAAACTACTCTTTACCTTTCTTAGCTCCTGGAGCAATGACAGGCTGCTGTTTGTCGCCCTCTGGTGGCGGAGATAGCTTTCTTCTTCTGGCTACACCTTGTCTTGACACAGGACCACTCTTTGGTGTTTTTGTGATAATGCTCTGAAAGAACAAGTTTATAGCATATTGGAGAAGGAAGTAATTCTGGCATGCTGATCGAGGCCCAATTTCATGGCTCTGCTTACCGTAAGCAAATAATCAGAACCAGGGATCTCCGCGCTTGCGTCAAGCGTATTTCACGGATTAGCATGCACTTGCGTAGTCCATGTTACTAGGCATTCTACGCTTACACAGCTAGCACAGAAATTCGGTGCTTGCTCGCTAAGCGGAGAATGGTGATCGCAAGCGCATAATTCGGCGGTAAGCAGAGCCATCAAATTGGGCTTAGATGTAGACTTGATTAAAATTGATCTAACCAAAATACTTACTGTTCGGAATACCGCCTATTTGAAAGGAAAACTACCATTTGCAAAATGAAACCTTCCATCGCACGGAAATCTATTGTTAACAAGGAAACCTGCATTTTCAGGAAAACATATCACTTTCAAGGAAACATGTCATTGTCAAGAAAACCCTGACACAGTCAAGAATACTTAACATGGTTAACCACTTCGAGTCGGTATTCCGAAAAACTGTCCATGTCCATTTTTCGGTACCTTTTGAGCTTCTTGACAAGGACTTAACAGAAACTTACCACTGACTTTTCACCTGGTGTCAGAAATCGACTCTGATCATTTCTCCATTGCATAAGAGGTGTACCAGTTGACCTTTGACCCTTCATGGTGACACCTGGGCTGGCAATTCCCATCTGTGATTGGCTAGAAATGGCAGACTGACTTGTTGCTATGGTCGGACTGTCGTTGACCACTGGACTTGAAGTGACCGACGGAGTGGCACTTTCATCATGGCCTGCACCATCATCATGACCTTCGACCTCACCTGATGGGACCCCTGGTAAAGAGCCCTCGTGTGAAACGCTGGGATCATCGGATGCGGGTGTTGAAGTTGCAGGGGGGATCATGGATGTTTCGAGGCTCGTTGCATTCGATGCAGAAGCAGCGCTTGAGTCAGATGGAGTGTGCCCCAGGATAGAGGTGGCAAGACCCCCCTCTGAGACCACACCACGACGAGATGAGCGATGAAGATTTGATGAAGTATGTGAGGGTGCTACAGAAAAAAACATAAACAACGATGAGGCATTTATAAAAAAGATAAATATTTTGAAAGCAATTGAAGCCAGCTATTGCAAATGCCCCCTGCTCAATGCAGATTAAAACCAACCATTGTGGCATCTTTAATCCGATGGAGGAGAAAATCTCACTCTGTCGTTCATGAACAAAACATGTAATAAAACCAATTCAGCAGTTAAGAGTAGGGTCATAGATTGGTAAATACTGAAAAACTTAATGACAATAAAAACTTACTTGGTGAGGAGCACTGCTTGTTGAAAGTATCAACTATATTGTGAAAGGATTCCCTTCAAGGTAACATGGTCATTAATTTGGATAATTTTCCACCCGAATTACCTTATTCTGAGAAACTATAAATGAGCTTTACAATGACAAAGAAACAACCAATCTATGACCCTAATTTTACACAAACACCTTTTTTAAATGCTCACTGTGGACAGAAGACATTCTCATATTCTGTTAGGCACAAATTCTATCTTGATCAAACTACAAATAACGCTTTCATTGCCGAGCAAAAATTGGCTGAATTGGGTCTTACTTTTCTTCTGAGAACCAGGTCGTGATCTTGAAGATGGACTGGCAATGATGATGGGACCTGGACTCACTCTAGGTCTACCGGGTGATGACAAAGAAGAAGCCTGACTAAAGACTTGGGGAGATGGTGAGATGGTGACTGAGCTACGCGATGAAGAAGCCGCATCATCGTCATCCTGTAATTGGCACAGATATAGAGATGAAAGAGCAAGTAATATATCAACACTAGAGGGCGCTATTCTCACAACCCTTGCAGAGCTGTGTATTGAGAGAGTTGCGACATGGAGGGACCAGTTTTCTTTGGTCACGTGGTTGCTGGACGCCATGTTGTCTCCAAATGCAGCACAACCCAATGGGCAGACACGTCTAGCACCCCGTTTCTTGGGGAACAAAATGGCTTCTAATCGCGAGTTGTCGTAACTCTCCCAATTTACAGCTCTGAACCCTTGTTGCCAAGCCATGAGTTAGTCAGATGGATAAAAGTGTACTGGAAGTTATTCACTCATTTCTGTGTGGTTGTACAATTTTTATTTCTTTAGCCCTGCAGTGAGGGCTACTATCAGCACATGCCGACATATTTTAATATTTCCATCGTCTTGACCACGCTGTCTGTACACACTGATCGGCTCATATGCCATGATATATTAAAGCTGGACCATGCCACGTGTCCCAGAGGGGGGTGTCAATTAACAGGGGTCAGTGATTTCGTTGGAAGGGGGCAGGACAAAACTCTGCTAGCATCCTTTGTGTAATAAACCCAGGCAATACCTGAACATGTAAACAATACATTTAGATTTAAAAAAATGTTGAACAAATGCAAAATAAATCCTCTTAACCTATGTTTAAAAACTTGTCAACAACAAACCATGGGGGTGTTGAATCCAAAATGCAGAGCTGAAAATGTTTGCATCTTGCAATCAGGGAGTTACGCAAAACAATAAGGAAGATATATGAAATAACATTCAACATAATAGAGAAAAAGTTTCCATAAACGGGGAAATTTCAAATTTGTTCATCAGAACATGGAAAGACTGGTCTACTTTCAGGGAACTTTCTACAGAATCAGGGAGGGTTGGTAGAGCTCTCTGAAACAAGTCCCTCATTGCAGGGGTAGCCTTTCAGAAAGACTCTTCTATTCTAAGTGAACAAGTTAATACTTTTTGCTAATCAGTTTACGACTCAGACTCCTCAGTTAAAAACTAGTTTTGTTGAGAAAGGGCCTTGTAAATAACTCCTTGCCTACCTTTTGTTCGTAAACCCGGGCTAACGGCGATTGTCTTGCCTCCCAGTCACGGACAAACGTAAACGCTCTCAGTGTAGTCTGTCTCTTCCTGTAATGCAAACAATTCAACCAATCTCTACTCAGTAAGACAGCAGAACAGAAGCCGTTTAAACTTTTGAGGTGAAAACATGGAAATGGGAGCATGGGGATGATGGTTCAGGCGGAGATGGTGGGTGGGATAAGTTGTATGTTGATCAGCTATTTTAAAAACTTGTCTTGACATGCAAAACATAAGCACCGTCCTGAAATACTTAATAAAACTTACAAAAAAGGCAAGAATAAAAATCAATCACTTAAAATAAAAATACAACACTGTCAGTGTCAGTGTCACCATGGTCCATGGTAGAAAATATACCTCCATGACCATGGTCATGATGATGATGGTGTCACATATTAAGTAAGGTTTATCGCGATTCAGAATTGCAATGCATCATGGGAGGGCAGAGGGGGCAAATGCTAAAGTCGGTCGTCGTGCGCGAGTTCCCGGGTTGCCCCCTTTCACTACACCATCATGCGCTGCAAAACAGCGCCCTCTCTTGGTATTTTTCTATTCGCGATAAACCTTATACACAAGTAGACTCGACAGCAGAGCGCCTAAAAAGTAAAACTAAAAGTTTACATTGAACAAGGATAACATTCACAGACCACAAACATGACAAACTTGTTGATATAAACACTAACAACGGTGGTACTACTACGTACTACTGGTACTACGTACTACTCCTAGTACTAGTAACACTGCAAACAGTTTCAACAGGGTCCAAAAAACTGTCTTTACATTCTACAATCATTCATTACAATTTTACATGGAATCTGGAAATACACTAACTGTACTACACTAGTATTAAAGTAACATTTTAACAAACCAAACCAAAGACTGAGTGAAAGAGTAAACACAAACAGTAGTACCATTTAATAGTACTAAAACCTAATGTTTTCGGTCAGCATGGAATCATCTTACTACGTGCTACATCAACTCACGCTAATCTTCTTCTAGGTAAAGCCCTTGATCTCTCTGGGATGATTGTGGTGACTTTTCCTTGTCGAGAAGCGACACTTTCTTGACTGCTTTGAGAAGCCATTTTGGTCAATCGCGCGAATATTAAGTTGTCTTAATTCAGCTCTTGAGGGCGCTGTTTAGTTTCAGGGCGAGAGAGTTCGCGAACGCCTCGAAAAATAATATTTAAATCAACTGCTTTCTCTCCAGCAACACGCTGACTGAATAAAATCATTTTAATAAAACAATTTACGCAAGGAAACATACAAACAGGTAATCACAAAGAAAAGTCTACCAATAATGACGAATAATTAGAAGAAACCATTGATAAAAAAATAAAAAATTAATAAACATTGGAAAAAAGAAGAAGACAAACAAAAGTAGGCCAATAAGACGATGCAAATTTTAGCCTATTGTGTTTTTTGTCAGTTGTTTATATTCATACACAAAATAAAGGACAGGAAGGTCCCTTTTACGCAAAACGAACCACCATCGGTGTTTATTGCGATTGTGAAACCAATAGGACCTACATAGGCTAATCCAGCCGAAATTGAAATCTCTAAACGTGAATCTTTCTATCAATCGATGTTAGGCCCAGTACGTGATCTTTACCAAATAATATCCCATTAATTCTTTCCTCTTGAGAAACTGTTGACATTGTCCTCAACAAATCCTCCGAACCGTGACTGCAAAGCATCATTGACAAAACACCCTGGCGGCGTCTTGGGTCAACCGCGCTGCCTCATTTAAGCTCGTAGGCGTTTGACTTCGCTGTTGGATTAAGAAAAGGCCCAATTTTCTAATTAATACTTAATGCATCTTAAAACAACCCTAGAGGTTGACTGTAAGATGTCATTGTGCACTGAAGCGGATATAAGAAGTGACCAGGTAAACATAGCCCCCTTGCCGATGGAGTGTTTCAGCTTCTTGATTGAAAGTAGGAGGAAAGAAAACATCCTCTATGCGTAGAGAGAAAGTGTATGAAAAACCCCTCTGGGATACGGGATGTAAAGTACTGGAAAGAGCACGCACGTAGCGGAGACTAACGCATTGACCTTAACGGGAGCTAGGTTAATGGTCTTCAACGTCATTTGTGTATTATATTTTTTATTTTTTTTAATGAGGGCCGCAAAACAGAATCTTTGACACCCTTAAGTCATTTAGAGGGCGTAAAGGCAGGGTATAGGGCCTACTTTTGGTAATTGAAGAGCAGTTATGTATCCTCACTTGGTGTATCCCAACTATGCATAAAGCATGGAGCTTTAAAGTAATAAACCTGTGAATATTTTGGCTAAAAGTGGTCATCAAAATTGCAATAAAATAACCCACCCACACCAAACCCCCCCAAAACAAACAAATAAACAAACAAACAAATAAACAAACAAACAAATAAACAAACAAACAAATAAACAACAAACAAACAAACAAACAAACAAACAACCTAACAACCCAACACACCAACCAACAAACTAACAAACAAACCAAAACCACTCTTGTTGCATAGAATATTGTGTGCCAAGGGTTAGTTTCAGATGGCTGAGAAGGCTAGGGATTCATGCATGAAGCCTTTAGATTCATTTGGGGGGTTAAAAACAACCTCGTTCTCTAAAACTACATTCTTCAAACGTGTCGTTGGTCTATAACAATGTTTTACAATGCCAAAAGCTCT
This sequence comes from Evasterias troschelii, assembly GCA_032357145.1. NCBI lineage: Eukaryota > Metazoa > Echinodermata > Asteroidea > Forcipulatida > Asteriidae > Evasterias > Evasterias troschelii. The sequence continues at coordinate 5,247,014 of JAUELU010000031.1, read as the reverse complement.
CCAGTGTAGCTCCTTCATGTACGTTGTTGGTCATTAACCTGTGGAGTATTTACCAAAAGTACACCCTGCCTTTAAACACAAGTACTAAGAAGATCTATGAGGAATGAAGACCAATCATGGCCGACAGCCAGGAAGACAACTTATGGCGGCCACCATCGCACTACATGAAGAGTTACCGGCCAATCCACAATAGTACCTTGTGTATTGCTCCGCCAGAATAGCTCCCAATGGCAATTATCGTCTATCAACAAAAGACATAGGGCGGTTTTACTTGTAACTCTGTGCGCTAATGCCTCGTGGAAAGACTAGTCGACCTGATAAAAATTAGCATTCTCTACTCAGGAAACAGCCTTTATAAAATTCCACTGACCTAATTGTGTTTGCCATCCGTGATTCTGGAAAATTTGAAGAGGATCATTGATTCGGGGGAGGGGGAGGGGGAGAGGAGGGGGATAGGAGGGGGATAATACCTGGGAAGGAGTTTAGGCCGCGACCGAAGTTGTGGCTACGGCTTTCCATCTACGGCTAGATCACCGCGTCATCATGATGCGTTGAAAGAGAGGACGTCCTTAGCTACACCCATAGTAACAGTCGTAGCCATAGCCGGAATGAATCACACAAGATCCACTGTCAGAAAATCATTCCTGGGGTCGATTTCACAAAACTCTTCCTAACTTAGGACTAGTCCTAGGCAATTCTAAGAGATAGGACTAGTCTTAAGTACTGGTCCTAACTTAGGACTGATCCTATCTCTTAGCATTGCCTAGGACTAGTCCTAAGTTAGGAAGAGTTTTGTGAAATCCACCCCTGGACACACATAATGCAAATAACGAAATAATGCTGTCTTTAAGATAGAGCCAGACTATTATTCATAGTTATTCCCGTCCAACGTCGCTTTTGGTAAGAATGGATTAAAGATGGTCCTGCCTTGGTAAAGGTCTCAATGGCTAAGACAGAGGGGCGTTGACATGACAAGAAAGACAACCGAACAAAGTCAGTGCAAACTATGGGTGGCATTAGAATGAGAGGTGAGGGGTTGTGTACCAAACTGGCAGGCTTTACCAGGCGCGGATCCAGGATTTTTTTAACCGGGGGGCACAACGGTGCACCCAGGTATCTGTATTTGTGGCTCAAATAAAAAGGGGTGGGGTCCAGGGGCCGGCCGTACGGCCCCTGGTGGGGTCCAGAAGATCAGTCTTTGGCGCATTAGGGTAGAAAAATCAAGCCTTTATGTGCCAAAAAACCAGAGGAAAATAAACTTTCTAAGCACTTCTGATCCAAATCAATTTTTACTGGAAAACTTCCTTTAACATCAACGCGGGACTCCTAGAAAATTGTAATCCCACAAATCTCTGAGTCTGTTTTGCCGTCTTTCAGTGATGCTCCTCCCTCTTGTATACAATAAACTGAATCTATACGCTGTACATCGTCGGCAAGCGGTTTTGTTTTAGGTAATATTCAATCGGCTGTTGACAGGCAGTGAATAAAAAACTTTAAAAAAATAAACTAAAATAAGATGGAAAAAAACCTACAAATACTATTATTTTAGAATAATGCTTCTCACCATTCCTCACGCTTCTCTACCCCTCTCTTTCCCCCCTTTATTTACCCGGGGGCACTTGGGCCCCCATGGATCCGCGCCTGTACGTGCTTTTACCATAAGCATTATCCAATTATAAATGTTATTGTCTTAAACGCCTTGGTCTGAATCAAAGTCATGTACTCAATTCTTATACTAAATGCCTATTGCTAGACTGCTGCTCAATACGCTATGTAATGCACACACAAGTTGATATTAAACTCTTTTAGAAGTTACAATACCAACTTTTGACATGACGGAAACATCTCAAGAAGTCTTTGAAATCAACAATTGGTAGCAAGCGAGTTCCAACATGACTGTAAGAAACACTGTAGGGCTTCAAAACTTTTCAAGATAACGAGTGCCCTGAGCACCGTGGGTTATTCCACCCTCCTCCTAGAGATGCTGGCTGGATGCAGCTCCGGGCGTCTCCATCTCAATCTCAGCGTTTTATAAAGACCCCCGTGTTCTCCATCATCGTCTTGGCTGTGCCCTCGTCTCATCCTCCGTAGCTTAGATGATGAGAGATGACAGGGGAACAACACAGCGGTGTTATGAGTGGCAGTCAGCCCGTTACTAATGTGATTTATGAGCTGATCACGGCTCAGAAACGGACCGACGAGAAAACCAGGTGAAACCCGTTGGGAATGGTCACATAGTCGACGACGGCTGTTGTATGTGGGGGAAAACTTCGCTTTTAGTTTGATAGAAGATGGAAAGTTAAGGTTTAGAAGTATAGGCATAACCTCAACCCACCTCATATGTTATTGTTCAGCACTAACAAACATGGTGTCTTAAAAAACAAGAGTATACTGCTCGACTATGGAAGGACTTACGCAGGGTTATATTTTCAGACCTAGCCATAACAATGAATGAGTGAGAGTCCTATTAGCCACTGCAATAAATAAGACATATAGCCATGACAAGGAATAAGACCTAGCCATGATGAGGAAAGAGACCTAGCCATTGAACAAATATAAGACCTAGCCATTTCAAGGAACGAGAACTAGCCAGTAAAGGGTATGAGACCTAGCCACCACAAGGAATGAGATATAGCCATAAAAAGAAATGAGATCAAACCATGATACAGAAATTTACCTAGCCATTGCAAGGAACGAGAACTAGCCATTGCAAGGCATGATACCTAGCCATCACAAGGAACTAGACACATCACAAGGAAAGAGACCTATCCATCAAAAGGAATAAGACCTAGCCATCATAAGGAATGAGTCCTAGCCATTGCAATGAATGAGACCTAGCCATCGCAAGGAATGAGACCTAGCCATCACAAGGAATGAGACCTAGCCACCACAAGGAATGAGACATAGCCACCACAAGGAATGAGACATAGCCATCACAAGGAATGAGACCTAGCCACCACAAGGAATGAGACCTAGCCATCGCAAGGAATGAGACCTAGCCACCACAAGGAATGAGACATAGCCATCACAAGGAATGAGACCTAGCCACCACAAGGAATAAGACCTAGCCATCGCAAGGAATGAGACCTAGCCATCACAAGGAATGAGACCTAGCCATCACAAGGAATGAGACCTAGCCACCACAAGGAATGAGACCTAGCCATCGCAAGGAATGAGACCTAGCCATCACAAGGAATGAGACCTAGCCCTCACAAGGAATGAGACCTAGCCATCGCAAGGAATGAGACCTAGCCATCACAAGGAATAAGACCTAGCCATCGCAAGGAATAAGACCTAGCCATCACAAGGAATGAGACCTAGCCATCACAAGGAAAGAGACCTAGCCACCACAAGGAATGAGACCTAGCCACCACAAGGAATGAGACCTAGCCACCACAAGGAAAGAGACCTAGCCATCACAATGAATGAGACCTAGCCACCACAAGGAATGAGACCTAGCCATCACAAGGAAAGAGACCTAGCCATCACAAGGAAAGAGACCTAGCCACACAATGAATAGGACACACCACAAGAAATGAGACCTGGCCATCACAATGAATGAGACCTAGCCACCACAAGGAATGAGACCCAGCCATCACAATGAATAGGATACATCACAAGGAATGAGACCTAGTCATCACATGGAATGAGACATAGCCACACAAGGAATGAGACCTAGCCACCATGGGGAATGAGACCTAGCCATTGCAAGAAATAAGACCTAGCCATTGCTACGAATGTACCTAGTTATTCAAGTGATTTTTCACAATTCAAAATTATATCTAAATTCACTGTCTTTAATGAAAACTAGTTTTTCTTTCATTGTCTGTGTTCTTTGTTGTGTAAAACAGTTGAAATCTACTTCTCCAAACATCCACAAAGTTTTTTCCCACTCCCATATTGTTCCTGCCATGCAACAGTTAAGAAACTAGTTTCATTCTTAAGGCGATAGCCTGTGGTGGTAAAGCAAGCCGGTGTGCAGCGATACGTCTGTGATCGCTGTACAGCTGAGGACAACGATATTACTTATCAGTCAGCTTGGAGAAACTGACTCTGACATTGAGCCTCCTGTCATAGCCTGGTAGTTGTGTCTTGAAGACTGTGGCTTGCATCCGAGGAGGGAGTGAGGAAGCGGAGGGACCGCGTGGGTCCGGAATTTTCTCAAAAAGAGAAAACCAAACGGGGAATGCTCACAAGAGTCCATGGCGTCTACAAATGAGGATGGATGACACAGTGGTATAGTTTCTCAAAGGGGCTAACAAAAATACAAGAAGTTTGAAAGATTGTTTGAACCATCATTATGAAGACAACGATAACAAAGTGTCATTAAAAAAAGGAAAACAAAAAGGAACCACCACCCCACCCCCACAAAAAGAGAAAAAAAGCCCAGACTAAAGCAAAGCAAAACCCCCAAACAACATCACACTATTGTTAAAGTTAACAAAAAATAAATAAAAATCCAACAATTTCCTTCCACAAAACTCAAAATAAAAGAGAAAAAATGTAGCATGGTCTTACAAAAGCTTTTAGAGTCTTAGTGTCTGCACAAAAAGAATTTTTATTTTTTTAAAACTGAAAATAAGTTGATTATTCCTGAGACCTAAAGCTGTTTCCCAATATTGGCCAAAAACTTGTCGTTGAAGTACAGTAATACTGAGGTATGCATCCCAGGCTAGCCTCCATTCGTGTAGTTACTTCTGTTCGTGTCTTGGAGAGGGCTAAATGATCTAATGCGATAAGCGATGTTGACCCGCGCTGTTATTGGCTTGTTGAAACATCTACAACAGTGAGATTGATAGACTCGCTGTAAGTCCAAGCAACCAAATAGACTATGGGAGAAAATTAGTCGAACATATCATGGAGGTAGACCTCCATGAACATAATTATGTAGTGCTTTATGAGTTATTTGTCGATGAGGTCGAAGGGTTTCGTTAAGGGTGTGGCCGGAAACAGATCGTGAAGGCCGGGAAGGAAAAACTACGGCGGTAACCTAAATGCATATTTCTCGGATCTGACTGAGACTCGAACTAGGCCCGGGCGAATTAAGAGGGGATGCTAGGATAAGTTCAAGGGCTGATGGGATTTGAATAAAAGACTGCGGAGTTCAGAAGTAAAATAGAAGCTTGTCAGGATTCGCTTGGCCCAAAGAATAACTTGACCCGAAAGGGTAAGTGTTCCTGGCTTTCCAGTGGAAGGAGAGGAGGGAGAGTGGACTGAGATTGGATGGACTGTAGATGGAGGGACAGGGGGAATAGGATGGGTGGGGGGGGGGGGGGGGGGATGGATGGAGAGTACAGATACAAATAATTAAAAGATT
>JAUELU010000031.1:5201005-5212154 GCA_032357145.1 Evasterias troschelii | reverse complement strand
GGTTCGTCTGACTCGGGTCTCCATCTTACAATTTGTATTTATTCGAACAAAGTTCTGTTTGTGCTTATTGTAGACCATTAGTGGTAGAAACTCAGATCACAGACAAAAGTGCAAATTGTTACTCGTGTGTGGATAAAGGCCACATCAGACTGGTTCACCATTTCACAATTTTTGTAAATGATTCGAAACATTGATGAACAAAACTATGTTTGTTTAAGAAACCCAATTCAATAACAACAGTTCGTTTTACTAGTGTGTAGATAAATGTCATGGCACATTGTGACTCTATTTACTATTTTAGATTTATGTGCAAACATATTGGTAAACAAAATTCAGTTTGTGATTAGACCTACACTAGTGTTTCTTCATAAATATTAAGAATTGTGGTGAAATTTCTCAGTTTGAAAGTAATGTTTCGATTACCTTGGTTGTACATTCACCAAAGGTCAACTTCAATGTGGCAAACCAGTTTTCAACATTAATTATTGAATAAAATGAATTAATCTTTTCTCCGTTTATTTTCACACTTAATGTAACAGGACAAGGCGACCTTTCTTGTTGGTTTCAACACGGTAACTTCAGACGGATGTTTACAACTCAATTGCAGCAACAACTTCATTACGATAAGTCGAGATCCCCGGCTTCTTGTGGAGCCGTTGAAGGGGAGAACGCTCCCAAAAGACACCCCTATGTCGTCAGCCATTTGTAGTAAATGGAACAGTTCATTTGAGAGCGGTGGTTACGTTCAGTGTTTTCCTGCGTGGTGAACACCGTGCGAGGTGGTGAGAGCATAGGCCTGGTTCTTCCTGTGATATGTGGGGGGTTTTCCGGGGGGCTTATCAAGAGGGCTGAGTGAATCAATTTCGGTGGAGTTTATAAGCAATGATGGAGTTGATATAACTGCGTACCCTGTACTGCTTCAATGACCCTGGAAATATTGAGTGATGTGCACTGAATGTAGAGAAAGAGGGCATGAAAAAACCCCAATAAAAATGTAAAAAAATCTGAAGTTAAGGGTTTGTAGTCAATTTGTGGCAAAATGATCAGGAAATGGTTGATGGTGTACGTTACGATTACACTCGTGACACTGTGCTCAAATTGAATCTGAAATTAGCTCGACAGAAACATGCCTTAAAGGGTGTGCATAACATTGTTATAAATGTAAAAATGTCCACAGATTTGCACACAACAGGGTATAGGCCTACATATAGCCATTGTGGGAAACTCCCTTTAAAATTGCTTGAAATGTACTAATAATGTTTTTTTGAGAATTGAGTAAAACAACCTGTTTTGATCTTCCAAAACTCAATGTTTTTAAAACAGTGAAAACAGCTTAGGTTTCACCTTTTTTCTCCGTAATTCCAATGACTGATTGAGCTTCAATTTGCACAGGTTTGCTATTTCACGTTGGGTCCCATCAGGTGTGGATAACACTGCATGGCCTTTGACATTGTTGTCCTTGTAAGTATTCATATTAAGACACGTAGCATATTAAACTTGCTTCAATGTTGTGTCTGCTTTCTATCTATGACTGCAATCCCATTATAAATATATGAGATATTTGAGTAAATTACCTAGCACCAAGAAAATAATTCATTGCGAAGGGATGTCATCAGCTAAACAAGCACGCCAATCAAGTATATTATTCTCAAACTGTATGTGAAGGGTGGGGGGGGGGGGGGGCTTCAGACAGGAAATCATGTTGAAATCTCCCGACTCTGAAGGTCTTTAAAGTGGACATATATCATATTATGAGACAGGTCAAGATATCATAAAGAGTTTCAAGTTATGACAGATAGTGTTCTGGCCATGTCAATCAAATCAAAGTGATTGTGAGTTAACAAAGGCATCTTCATCGACGGTTATAATTTAGTCACTCTCTAAGCTTGTCAATCATTTTGTTATTGACAGAGAAGAACTGCTTTGTAAAGTAACCTCCAGAAACAGGCCCTTGAAAGAAACCTCGCATATCTTCCGTCAATTTTTTTAAGGGGGGGGGGGACCCGGCAACTCAGCTGTATGCCCATTAATGACCCCTCACTATCTCGAGTACTTGGTCTTTGCTGTGACTCAAGTAATAAACTCGGCTCCTTGAAAACCTCAAAGGATGTCAGAGCCCGTCAACGTCTCTCTTTATGTCCCATCATGAGCTTTCATTCAGCGTGGACAGGGCCTCTGACCACGGGGTTGTCCGGAGCACGGAGACCCATTGTGGTCGTCTTACGCACGGTCTTTGTAATTCCACAACAATGGCCAGTTTCTCGGGGTGCAAACTGGCTTAAACCTCCGGCGGTGTAACACAGAGGGTCGAGGTGGACAAAGCCAACACAGGGCCTGTCAACTTGCATTAGTCCTGGCTTATTATACCCAAATAAAGTGAGAAAAATAGATTGGGCGTGGGGAGCCTAATGCAGGGAGCTGGGGTCCTCGAACGAGCTTTACAGCACCCCCCGTGACATCGTTGGCCTCACGCTGTTGATTTACTTAACGAGTGATGGGGATTTAATTGCGAGATGACGGCGGTGGACATCAGACGACGGCGGCTCGCTTCGACAGAAACGCCACATCAACAAAACAACTTACCACCCCGCGGTGATCGGAGCTGCCAGGCCATGGGACGCCTGAGTTTGACAGGACCACACCACTGGCTCTAGCGGGGGTGATTCGCTCAGACGAGCACTTCATATTTACAATTATTTTCAATTCTCTGTGGATCAAACCTCCCAAACTATATAATCACTTGTTAATGGTCTGAACCCAACCACAGCCTAAATAACTCGTGATTAATTGTCCACTTAGAATATGCGTAACAGTAAAACCCAGCTTAGCATTTTACAACCCACCCCCCTCCGTGTAACAATCACCAACTCTTGATACACGCCGTGCGTTGTCTGCGGCTGGAATCGGGCGGAAGCCAGGCCGGGCCAACCGACCAATTTATCACAGAATTTCATCGACATCAGCGGAAACATGCCGACAAAATACAAGTAGACTTAAAATTCATCATCCTGAGCTAGATCAAATGCTATATCAGACGACCTTCGACTGCCATGCTACATCAATCATCATTCTTCCAAGCTTTCTTTTTTTTCCAAAATGGCGACGTTAATTTTGGCGGGCGAAGAAGCGGCCGTGAATGGGGATTGTCTACTCTGCTGGCAGCTCAACCCTTTTGAGCGGTCTTTCCTCTACTTGTCACGGCCCGTTGCTCCTTGGTCTGGGCCTCCCACGACGAGAGGATTTAGGGAGAGTCTTAATCTTCATAAGGGGTCTTCGTCTTAGAATTTCATATTCTCTAAAACAGATGTTACAATCTTTTATGATGGTGGCCTTATTGAAGATGCATGCTTTGAGTTCACGTTGTCATGCACAGACCATTAAGGTGTTTTTTTTGGTCGGGGGGGGGGGGGGTTATAACTTTCAATATTGGGTTAATTGGATCTACACGATTGGACCGGTTCAGAAAAACAGCCACTTAAGTTTATTACACCTCTCTCTTGAAACAATATTAGACTATAGACCCAAACCAACTGCTACAGAAAACATCACAACGATATTATTTTTTTTTTAAAAAGCTTATCAGGTTCGAAATGCCATACATAAGCAGTTGAAACCTTCAGCATAACATTGGGGCATACAGTACATGCATCATTATTGAAAAAGGTCTGCATGCACTGCTTGCAGTATATACTAAAGCACCCGTGATTCACAGCGCCAGATTGCAAGGGCGCCCTCTAATGTCAATCTCATCGCCGTGCATATTATTATTACTAGGTTAATAATTTGTAAGGAGCTCTTTGATAAAGTCAACCCTTGCCCCCGACAGATCTTACTGATAACGAGGGCCAGTGTTGATATAAACCACAGCGCTTGGACTCACCCCCCCCAATACAATAATATGGTACTTTCGTACAAAGAAAATTCTGATCAACGCGTAATTGGAATGTATATTGGAAAGCCTAGACAATTCAGTGCTGTGCCCAGAAAGTACAGCGAAGTTCACATATTATTATGCATGGCGTACGGTAATACCTTTATTAAATTTGACAACCGGAAAACTAAAAACATATTTATTTCAAGTATGTAAAAACGAATGAGAAAAGTGCAGATTTGACGATGCGTGGGAATGTTGTCGGTGAATGATTTTTTTGGGGGGAGGAGAGCTAGCTCACACTTGAGAAAAGCAACTAAAACATGATTTATAACAGATTTAGTTTTAAATCATTTTAAAATTAAATATTGTCTTGCATAAGTAAATATCACAGCAACTTGAAAAATGCAATAATTTGATCAGAGCAATATTAATGCCTTCTCGAATTGAAATAATTTTTGTAACCGGTGCGAAAAACCCCAAACACGTCTTCTGTAATTACGTCTTAAGTCCTTTTGGTATTTATACACTCACTTGTGATTTTGAGAGAATTTTATATTGTACAATTTTTCATATTATATATTCAAATTTAATCAACGCTTGATATTACTGTTTGTTGTTGAAAGCACCACTCAGGTTTTTGAGTTGATATGATCTCGGGTAAATACATTGGTTTTATTGTATGAAATACTGAAAATCTTTCTTCATAGTGGGTTAAGGATAAACAAACGGGGATGATAGTGTCGAGGTTGATAACGAAGTTAAAATAAAAGACTAAATAAATTTCAGTATCAGCACTGAGAAGACTAAAAACACAATATGTATAGACCTATTTATCTTGAACAGTAGGCCTACCCATTCGCTAAGGATAGTAGAGCTAGTCCGACACTCACACCCAGGCGGTCTTTGCTTCCATGCCCTCCTGATGAATGGCAGTTCTTAAGATGGAAAGTGCCGCAATATGATCCAGCACCGTCCAATTTTGACAAATAAGAAACGAAAGACCAGGCAGGTTGGTAGCTTTTGATGTTGTCCGCGACGGGGAGTGTCCCACCGAGCCTTCATGCGGGTCTCCGTACCGGGCGCACATCGCCTGTCCCCGGCAGCCTGCTCAGGCCCTGCCCCGGCGTGCTCTCCGGACCTTGTTGCAAACCAATTAGAGGGAAACCGAATCCACGAGTGGGAAGGTAGTAATCTATGGGCCAGCTGTGGGATTGAGCACCGCGGCGACCTCGTCAAATGCTGCTGGCAAAAAACAGCAAGCGAAAGTCGTTTGTGGTCTTGCCGACCCGGCTGCAAGGGTAGTGCTTAGGTTCTAAACTGATTGGGCTGCCGGGCGAGCGAACAGCGCCATGCAAGGGATCTCCATCTACGGAGTTTGCAAAACAAAAAAAAAACAAAAATAGAGTAAAATCTTAAAGATGCCTGCTACATCTTCACATGTCGGCTATGCGTCAATTATTTTTCCTGACCTTCTCAAGAAAGAAAACAATAATATTGCCCATCCAGTTTTTATGTTTAATGTAACACGTTAAACTTTGATCGGCAGAGCCGTTGAAGCTCCCCGGTACTACCAAGGCTTTGCGAGTAAATTCAATCAATAAAGTCACAAAAGGTCCGACAAAGACCTTTCAGTGAATTCCCCTTGCACACATCGTTAAATCTTCTACAAAAACGGACCGGCTAATCGAATTATATTGAACATTTCTCGTCAGTCGATCTTATCAGTTCTATGTTTAATCGAATGTTCTACAGACCTTGATCTGCACTATTTGTGATTTGTAATACTTGGAGCAACGGGAGAAAAAAAAATCGCCCAGATCAAACGACCACGTCAAAAAATTATTCCAAGCCAAACTTCCGCACCGCTCATTATTGATGGTCATTATTCCTGTGGGGCCGGCTGTCACTGGTTTGTGGCCGCTAGAGACGACTGCTTTATACTCAACCCTAGCCGTAAGAATAGAGTTTATTTTCCCCTATTGCCGCTTGATAAACGATCTCGGGTTCAAACGGGCCCCGACGCGATTGAATCCTTCGCCCTTTCTTCCCCTTTTTCCACTACCGCAACAAGAACTTCCCGAAACACGCTTCTGCGCTTCCACTCTCAACAAAGAAAGCGATTGACTGGCTTTAATCAGCCTGTAATTTAAGTCAATTTCCTTACCAAACAAGGCTGCACAAAGCACCCGCTCGGGGGCAGGGAAAAAAAATCTCGTAACCCCGATAATAATATTTACGAAAAGTATACGCCTGATCAAGGCACAATTGCCGCCGTCCCCGGGAATGTGTGAACGAAGTAAAGGGTGTACATTAGCGCGGGAATATAATGAAGAGTGATTTTTACAATGTCCGCCATGTTGGTTAGATCACGGTTGGGTAGAAATAGAAAACCGGTGTTGTAAATACGCTGGGCGAGTGTGAGTACTTGTGAGTTAGTACAGCCATGACTGAGAGAGCATTAGTACAGTACCATCAATACAACAATCGCAGTGGCGATAACGTTCAAGATCTCAGCCACTTGCTTTGATGAGACCGACGTTACCCCACTATCAGTCAGCGGGCCCTGTCACTCGCTAGCCAAGTGTCAATCTAGAACACCCCAGCTTGCGCTGCCATTGATTGATTGATAAGGGATAAAAATCTCCTCACGCTGTACAGGCCTTTGAAGTCGTCCGCCCGGGTTCAGTCAATGCCCCTCTGCTCCAACCAACAAACCCCGGTCGTACCAAAAAAAACAGCCCGGCCTTCGCCAAAACGTGTCTGGCAAAACGCTGTTGCCACGTCCATCGCTGGGAACATACCCCGTATGTCATTCAGCCCCGACGCGGGACTCTTTGTTGTCACACAGTAATTGCGATTATTGGAACGATTTATCTCCCAGAATCATTGCCCTTTTCAAAAGCCGTTTTTCAAATTACTCGAGCCACGTTATCAACAACAAAAAGCTGACATGAATCAGACAAAATTGACAAGTCTGACACTAAGTTGATTGATTACAGTCTAGCGCGCACGACTGGCTGTACGCCAAAGCGCATTTAGATCGGGCGCGGTGATTGGCTGGCCATTCTCAAATGACACTATCGAGTATCAATCATTCTGAGCGAGTGACAGCTACGCTATACAGTCAGCCAATCACCGACTGCTATGCCACAGCGCGAGCGTCGTGGTTGGCCGGCGGTAGATTCCCTTCATCCTCAGTTGTAAATTCAATGTTTGACTTGAAGTGTTGTCGGCGAATTTGTGTTTTTGTGTGTTGTCTGGAGGGGCGGCACACAGAGAGCGGGCAGGCCTGCGCGGCTTCAAACCACTCACGAAGCTACGATGAACATGTTTGATTGCCTGCAGACTGCCAGCGCTTCGTCATTCTCAACCAAACACTGACAGCGAAAGCATCGTGTTGTGCTCAATTTACACTCGTGTTCTACAACTAGTGCGTTTTACAGCCTCGTATTTGTACCGTTAGGTTGTGAGAAATTCACCGTCATCATGTTAGCTACAAGACCGCTTATGCATACGGAATATCTGCAGCCGTTGGACCCTCTGCCAACTACGGTATGTATTTTGTATTCATGTAAAATAGTCTTAAATTTGATCCGTCTTACTATTGTGTAAGGATCTCCTGATTTTCAAGAAATTTGTAAATTTTGCTTTCCCTGCACTATATTTGCCAGCACCAATTGTTCTTATAAACATTATCTGTAAGTTGGACGTCTAATCTCATGAAACGAAGACGTGGAAGCAAAAACAGTTAACAATTTCGGTCTTAGTTTATTAAATAATTTTCTAAGCGGTAACATTTCTGTCCCGATCACTTTCTTGGTTTAATTTCAGCCTGTAATAGTTCGAATGAGACCGAAGCTCTCTGAGTGAAAACAAAGATTTATAGTAAATGAAAGTTTCATTTCAAGGAATGCAATTTCAATGGTTTAGTTTGCCTCTAATCTCAACACAGTTATCAACAATTTCTTTCTTTGCCCACGTTTGTTATTCATCACTCTGTGACTGATGGACACCCCAACCAAGCCTGTCAAAATGCCAAGTGTTTTGTTTATCAATTCTTTAGTTATTGTGACAAGTTGTCGTTCAAAAATTGATATTAGAAGAGTTAACTTTGAACAGCTAACGAGTGCTATGATTAATTTTTTGTTCAAAGTGACAAGAATAGTTCTGATTATATCTCAGCATGAGAGATCATTTTTATTTTTAACTCTCATGTTTTTGAAAAATACTTGATGAACCATGTAAAGATACCTGAAACAAAATTCGGATATGAATCCATTTTAATGCGAGGAAATACATCAATCTGGCTTAAAACAAAAAGATATGCAGTTTTGAAATTCAAAACTTTCCGAGGTTCAATCTAGTAATACCATTACAAGCCTAAACACAGCGAGACGGACAGCGACTGCTCCGCCATGTCCGCCGTGATCGACCGTCACAGATCCCGTATTGTGGGAAGCCCGTTTGTGAGGGTTAATTACTCACAACTTGATTGTATTTCCATGCAAATTCAGCCGGCACAGAGAGGCCGGTCGACGGCCGTGGCTATGAATTAATTATAGGGCTTCGTTGGATTGAATTGGAATGAACGGGGGAAAAGGGGGACATTTTGTGAAACATGTCATCTTGATCAATGCTGTGAAAAAAAACCTGTCAATTTCAATCTAAAGACTAATTTTTTTTACTGAAAAACGTGAACCTTTTCGAATTGAATCCCGAACTAATAATTTGGCGTTATAAATAATTTCTCATGTTAATCTTATTTCTCATTCTGTGTTTTTATTCTACAGTTGGATGCTAAGAAGAGTCCCTTGGCTTTGTTGGCACAGACTTGCAGCAGCATCGGCAAGCCGGACCCACCTCATCAGAGCAACGATGTCAAGCCGGCAATCGCCCCTATCGGCCGTCAATCACCCACCGGGAAACACTCGCCGGAGAAAGCCTCTACAGCTGCTGGTCTCCCAGAGTCCGGCTTTAAGCCGTACAAACAGATGGACAAGAGAGACGGTGATGCCTTGGTCATCAAGATCGGCTACCAGGGAAAAGATGGTAAGAGGGAGGTGAAATCGCCCCTGACCAACTCGCCCCACTCCCCTCTGCTGAAAGCCAAGTCAGAGCCAGCCACAACGCCGAGGTCGACCCCTGGGAGCATTGACATGGGCCATTCTTCACTCAGCGAAAGTGGACATAAAGATAGCATCACTGTGTCGAACTCTAAGCCAACGGCCCCCGTCCAGGCCGCTCAGGTCGCCCCAACACATCTACACCATTCCAGCTATCCCGGACATTACAAACACGGTCTTCTCTCTGCCTCTCACGCCGGTCATTGTGGGTGTCCATCACAAGTTGTAGGGCACATGCCGTACTATCCCGACCCAGCTGTAGCGGCTCGTGACCCCATGACCGTCCACTCTCCCCACAAGCACGACGTGAACCCTCTCCTGGCGGCCACAGCATCTCCCTACACCGCTTACGCCAGAGTTAAGACGGCTGATGGTGGAACCACCCTCATGCCAATCTGCCGTGACCCGTACTGCACAAACTGTCAGAGCGCCCAGCACTACCAAACTGCATCTCACTCCGGATGTACTCAATGTAGACATGACACTTTTGCTTTGAACACACCTTTCCCCATCGCCCTACCCCTCCCGGGTAGCATATCACCCTACGCCCTCCCGAGCAGTGTTCCATCCAGCGTCCACCCTTCTCAGTACCTGTACCCACACCCAATCACCACCACATCCCAGGATCATGGACATGTATGCAACTGGGTATCGGGTGCCACAAGTTGTGGGAAGCGATTTGCAAGCAGTGAGGAACTTCTCCAACATTTGCGTACTCACACCATGACCAACAGCGAGGTCCCAACATCGGCAGCCCTCAGTGCGACACTAAGTGCTCAGTTGTCCGCCTACTACATGCAATACCCAACGGCAGCTGCAGCCGCCGCAGCAGCTGCTGCGGGTACATTTGGACTACCCAAGCCAGGCTTCCCATCCCCCTTGAGCCCAGTGGGTGCTATAAGGTACCACCCGTACTCCAAGAGTCCATCGCCAATCGCAGCTCTGCCTGGTCTACCGACTGGTGCTTACTACTCCCCGTACGCTCTTCACGACATGAAGTCGAGGTTCGCAACTGCCGGACTTCCTCACTAGTAAAACACTGAGAAAAACTGAAGATAGGACTTCAGAAATCAACTCTAAAAACATTTGTGCTATTCTGCCTCTACAGGCAATTGCCGTTAAAACTCAGAAATTGTATCATAAAAACAAAACGGTTAACAGTACATACTAGCAATGTTTATCGGGTAGATCAGAGTTACTATACAAGTTTGTGTATATATTTTTTACCATAAAATTATTGTACAGTGTTCATTTGTAATTTTTTCAGATGATAGTAATATTTGAATAGGTGGATGTGTTAAAAATTTTCATATCTATAAACCATAGGGCAGGTATCTACAACACTACTGTGAAACACCCATCTTTACATATTCAGCCCGTAAATGTGATTCGTTCAAAAATTACGATCACACTTCCAAATGTTACCTAGCTCGCTATAACTGATTTTCTTTTCTCCACGGAAGAAAGTGTTCTCGTTACCTCTGATTATTTGAGTGTTCATTTCTAGTGGTGTAGTTTTGGTGACAAAATGTGCAAGTTTGAAGGATTTTTAAAAACTGAACCAATTTCCTCTCAGGTGTTCAAGAAGTAGGACATGTCTCTCTATAATTAAAAGGAATCAGGAAAAAAACAATATGAAATTACATCATTTTAAGTTGTCGTATGCTCTTCACGTTTGATTAAAGTAACAGGTTAAGCGGTGATTAGTAAATTTCCCGTGTACAGTCAGCAGAGAGTGCTTTTGAGTTATGAATATTATAATCAGTCAGAACCCAATGGCATGGATATGTCAGCACCATTATTCACCGTGTTTTCCTCGTCACTAATCATGTTTACTTCACTGTATGGGTTTCCCTTTCCGTCGATGAGACTTCTAATTTCCACATCTTTTCAACATGCAAGATGCTTAGTTCCTTCGGTTCTATCCTGGTAACCGGTTTTTTGAAAAGTCTTGTAGAATTTTCCCTTTTTTTTGTATGGACGCGTACCCTTACCGCAATTCATCAGTCAACACGGGGTTGTCGAGTCAGTTACAGATTGCACGCTGTCTGATGCCGTGATAAGGTTCGCTAGTAGGCACTCGATGATTTATGGCTTCCCCACTACTCAGCCATTTATTTCAGCCCACAGTCAACCTCCATTATTTATTATC
>JAUELU010000031.1:4840825-4852820 GCA_032357145.1 Evasterias troschelii | reverse complement strand
TGTAGGAAAAATACTGAGCGCTTTGAGACACCCATCGGGAGTATAAAGCGCTATATAAGAACTGCGTATTATTATTAATTATTATTAAACACCGCAACAAACCCCTTCTCTTGGCAAAAAGTGTAGCTTGGTTCTTGTATATTGCATTACACAACACACCTACGGCTTCACGTCCCATCCGAAGAACAAAGCAGTAATAGTTAAGTGTCTTGCTTAACCCTTTAGAGAACATAGTGGCCAGAAGCGGCTTGCACCAAAATGCTCATAGCGGCCGTAAACAGCTGGAAGATTTGGTCTAATTCCATTCACAGAAAGCAGTCGAACTTGCTTGTAACTTTAGCACAAGGGGACGATATTCATTCTCATTACCTTTTCTCTGTCTCCAAATGTAAAGGTTCTTTTGGACTGGATGACCAAGCAGGGCTACCACCCTCAACTTTACACAGTCTGCACAACGTTCCCACGGATGGACTTGTCCGAGCACGTTGACAAGACACTGGAGGAAATTGAGCTCCGTCGAGATGTGATGCTTGTTATCGAGGAGAAACTATGACAAGTTTATGTGAGTCCAACTGTACGTCAGTCAAATAATATGCCTTACCTGGTTGCTGGGACTGCATAAAGGGCTTTGATACGTTAAGATTTTAAAGAGATTACACCATCGACTACAATAATGTGCCTTGTTTATAATATATCAATAGATACGTTTATGTATTTTTACTCAGATTAGTTAAACTAAAGAATATTTTTTGCTGTTCTTATTATTTGGTTTTACCCATACAACTATATTTGTTAAGCACTGTATACTCAGTACTTTCCCAGGCCCTGTGAATATAATCCCCAGGCATTTTACTCGAGTTGGATTCGAGCCCACGACCTTCACCATTCTAGAGCAGTTGTCTTACCACTACACCACCGAGATTGCCTGTTAGCTAGAGGCAGTTTGAATCCTATAATTTAGCAGTTACTTCAACTTAATAGATGTTACATTTGCATCTGGGATAAGGAATGTTATTTGGTTTGACCCAAACACTGATGTGTAAAGCACTGCATACTCGGTACTTTCTGGGTCGTGGGTTCGAATCCCACCCGAGTAATATGCCTGAGGATTTTTTTTTTCACAGGCTGAGTACAGAGTTCTTACCTCAAATCAGTTTAAGGGCAAAACCAAATGATATTCTTTGTCCCTGATGCAAAATTAACATCTATTAAGTTATTTCTATTCATTCGAATTATAGTTAATTTGATTGCAATGCGGGACTTTTGGGACGCTAGGTGGCAGCAGACTCACCAGGGAAATCCATGGTTCTCGGTAATTTGCGCATCCTCAGAACTTCGTAAACATGGAAATTACCTGGTAAGTCTGCTACCAGCTAGCGTTTTAAAGTCTCCCATTGATGTAATAGTTGCATCGGGGATGAAAAATAATATTTTGTGTTTTACCCTTGCACTAATTTGTGAGAAGCACTGTATACCTCTGTGGCTTGTTGTGTCCAAGCTGTCTAGTTCACTGGACCCAAGCTCTGGTTTTATCAGCAAGCCACTGGGTATTGTAACTTTACCAATTGACAATGAAATCAGAAAGTGATTTGAAAGTTTAGGGAAAAATTAAACATAACAAAAATGAACGACGGGCACAATATGTGCGCAAGACTCGGAGGAAAGCTCTTAAGAAATTACTTGGACACAAATTAACAAAACGGGAACATTTAGATAATTTGAAATCTTTAAGTGATCGACAATTTCTGTCAGGGTGTCGAGACGACGTACCAACTAAACAAGTGCTACATATAACAAGTAGCGAGGCAAAAGAATTATCAAAATCTCATGGAAGTGAAATCAATGGTCTGCTAAATATTTTTGAAAAGCAATGTAATTCAAAGAAGCAAATACCAGTCATTTTACGAGGTGTTTTTGTGGCGTGTCGTGGCCGAGCGGTCTAGGTCAGCAGACCTAAGCTCTGGTGTAGTCAGCAGCCGAGTGTGGGTTCGATACCCAGTCATGACACTTGTGCCCTTGAGCAAGGCACTTAACCATAATTGCTTCTTAAAAATTTAGGCAGGTAGTGCATTCTGCTCTACCAGACAAGCTCCTAGTGGATGATACCCATGCCTAATCCTTAGGACTGTGAAGGGGGTAACCCTGTTTCAGCCCCAGAAGTAGGTGCCAACGTGCCCTGGTGACAGTTGATTTGGGTCAACAGCCCAAATCAGTTAAGTGTAGCCCTCACCTTGAAGTGGCCATTTGGCCCTGTGATGTTAGGCGATATTTCATAAAGATTGTTTTTGTTTTAATACTCACAGCTTTCTGAGTCCTGTGGGAAAACTACACAATTTCACACATTGATGTCAGGGTTTGAAACCAAAATAGATACTTTTGATTGTATTCATGTATACAGTACTGTACTGGATCTAATGAAGTTCCAAACTCAACTTCTGTCTTTTTTAAATGTCTGCGTTTTGATCAAAGTTGATCTTTGTCATTTGGTTGGATTAACTGTCATAGAATTTTTTGAAAATGTACATGGTCGTACTCTGGCATCCACTTTGAGAATATTTTGTTCTGCTGTGTATAACACTTGGTGTGGTCTGGCGAGCAGTTAATAAGGATGGGACAACAATGCATGGTAAATAGTACCAATCAGACAGTTACCTGCAATTTTCCGTGCAACCTACAAAAACTATTATTGTCAAGTACGCTGTAATATTGTTTAATTCCACTTACTACAGGCTGAGAACTTAAATACTGTTTAACACAAGTGCTTGGTTTAGGCTTTAGTTTACCTTTTTGGGTTGGCGTTTGCACTTTAATAAGATGTGTGTTTACAAGAAAATTCACATTTGATTTATTCGTCATTTTTTCTTATGTCCAAATTAATCATCAGAGTTTTACTTTGAAGATTTTTAAATATTAGGACAGTTAAGATTTTCTTGTATTAAGAACACTGTACCAGGGTCTTAAAACTGTAAAGTTTGCACTTTTGAATTGTTTGTACGCCAATCTGTATTATAGACCTTAAGCATTATGATGTCATTTCAGTAGGGCGCCCTCGCCTGACGGTCAAAAGGAGGCTGTTCATTGGCCAGTCCTATGCGCCGTGCGACAAATCTGTGCATTTCTATTGTTTCATCATCTGGGCTTGATGACATCAATGCATAGGTCTATTGCCACTTTGTCTAATTTGAGCACAGCATTCTCTTTTGCAAAATCATTGGCGCATTGTGGCAAAGTGGATAAGAGCAAAGGGACTGAAGCTCTGGTGTTCGAGAGTGTGGGTTCGAGTCCTGGTCGTGACACACGTGTCCTTAAGCGAGTAAAACCCGTAATGCATTCTACACCAGTTCCATCCTTGCGTAAGTTATCGTCAGACTGCGTTAACTGTCCACAAAAGGATAACTCAACACCAAACTCCCCCCAATTATACTGCATTTGCCAACAACCCTACCAGGACTCAAAAAACATGATCGCGTGTGACAATATGATTCCTGGGGTGGATCTCACAAAGGATAGTCCTAACTTAGGACTAGTCCTAGGAGTAAGGACTAGTCCTAGACATGGGATCAATCCTAGCTAAGATCGATCCTAAGATCGATTTCACAAAACACGCCCTAACTCTTTGTGAAATCCACCCAGGTATCATTACTCCTGTATAAACCTCGAACCGGAGTCCAGACGTCAGTCATATCTGTTTAATTGCGTGTTTTATTGTGGTTAAACGGCTGTAATAAGGGCGGGGAGGTTATTGACATACAAATCTCCGGTCATACCCTTAGATCAAATGAAAGCGACAAACCCCTGCAGCTCTCACAATAACCAACTGATAAACCGAACTACTTTTCAAAAGTAACTAAATGGATGAATGCAAACTCTGTTTACTTGGACGAAAACAGTTATAAACCAGGGGTCGATTTCACAAAGCACTATGATTCATATTAACATGAGTTAATTAGTATTACCATGGTGATTTTCATTGTGACATCACTCTTTGCTAAGCAACTGCGATGGATTTGCAGTTACGATCAATCTTAAATCTTTGTGAAATCGATCAATCTTAACTCTTCGTGAAATCGGCCCCTGATTCAAAGTCATCCTCAATTTCTACAACGATATTTCCTATACTATTTCATCCCCAATGGACGTGCATATACAATCGAAAGAACCAATGACATCATCTGAATGGTACATAACAATGTTTATCGTAGCGACTTGGTAAGCACACTGAGTGGTCGTCAGAAACACCTATAAAATCATCAGTTCCAAAACATCCTAATCTCGCTAACATTAATAATCAACATCAAAAACAACATTGTCAAAAAACATTGAAATCATTTTCAAATTACGTACACATCAGTGATATTTCTGATGATGATTTATTCCCTGCGCGTAACAAGAAGAAGCAGATTGAGTGGTCATCAGAAATACCTGTAAAATCGTCAGTTTAAAAAAATAGCATAATCTCGTTAACATTGATCAGCATCATCAAAAACAACAATGTCAAAATACATCAAAATCTTTGTCAAATTACGAACATATCATTGATATTTGTGAGGGAATTGTACCTGAAGATGTCGTTTTAGGTATATGCACAGAAAATGAATTCAATATTGACAAAAAACTTAGCTCCACATACCTTGCATGAAAATACTGAATGTTGAAGCGCCTTGAGAGTCACTGAGTGATGGATATGACTGCTATATAAGAAGCCACTATCATTAAAAAAAAATCATTTTAATAACTGATTAAGTTTGCATATTATTATTGAATGATTATACCTTTTCCGTATATCTGCAGCATGTAGAAGTCCATTTTTTCTCTTTAAGACGATCAGAGCTTACTTATAAATTGAATATTTCAGTCTTTAACCTCCGATTCTAAACAGACCCACTACAAATTATTTGAGATATTATAAGAACTTGGTGTTACTACAGACTGTAAAATTTTGTCTAGATTATTTTCACAATGTGCAAAGTTTGAAATCCTACTCGTATTTTTATAATAAAACTGAAATATAACTTGACCGAAGTTAGTGTTTTTTTGTTTGTCAGTTTATTGGCTTTGTTGTTTACCTCCTTTTGGTCAATTAACCCTACCACCACAACCCATCAGAATCCAACTGCATATTTTTGTTTGATTCTTTTTCGACCTAGGACTGCACGAGTAAACTGATCATGCTTTACATGGGATCACTCATACAACCATAATCGACAGTTTGGATGTTTGAGTTACCACGGTGTTGGATTTAATTAGAGTGAGGAAGAATCCTAGTCAATCACTCAATGTAGTTGTACGACATAGGGTAGTGGATTTAACCCTATAGAGACCATAGTGGCTACAAGCGACTTGTATTAAAACGCCCATAGTGGCCGCAAAGTTTAACCTACTTCTATCCACATAGAGAGGTCAAAGTAAAGGTCATGGCCACATATGAAATTTTCCGATGTAGTATGTTGACAAAGAATTTCTAAACGAGAAACTAACTTTTCTCTTACATTTTATTTATGTCGACATTTTTACTGACAAAATTTCAATAAAGAAACTATTAGCACTGCTGGGCGTTTAGTGATGATCATACAATGAATGGTCTCAAAAGGGTTAATCTTATTAAATTGCTGCTTCCCAGGTTGTTTCATGTACTTGGGTGGGATTCCCGGCTTCACAGCAGTTGCAGATTGAATGACTTCTGACTGGCACCCCTGAACAAATTTATTGACCGCAAAGGGACACTGCCAACAATAGGGCTAGATAGCTCAGTTGGTTAGGTGCAGGTGTCACGTTGTCGACGTTCCGACGTACTGAGGGTTCCAGGTGACGTACGCGCATGCGCGGCCGAACTGTGCGTTCCTGCCGTCGTGCGTGGGTGACGTTGCCGGTCATTTCAGTAGTCATGGTCTCCTTCCCGTGCTCTTAAATTATCAGACAATGTTTTTTTGATTGTGAACGGAAGACCCTCTTCTCCCCCTCTGTCAACCCTTCCATATACTTGCTGCCGCTCAAATAGTGAACAGTTCTTTAAAACGATTTGTACGTTCAACGCTACTAGCTATAGAGCTCGTGGACGCCGCCATGACAGCTTCTGTGAGAGTCTAGAGAGTATAGGAACACTCAGTGCAGCACAAAATGGACTACTTTCGCTTGCTGCGCGCAGGCATGACATGACGTAATGTTATTATTTTGGTCATCTGGAATGGTTAATACACCGGAATGCTCAGTGCGCAACACCGGAACTTAGTTGGCATGTTCAAGTCCCACTCTTGTAAAATTGTCTTTGTTCAACCCCAAACGATTTTACCCAGTCAGTTTTCCTTGTAGTTAACCACTTTATAAATTGAAAATATTTATGAAAGAATTATTGAAAAGGACACATTTGTCCAGAAGATATTGACTCTTTAGAGACAGAAGAACAACTTAAGTACACAAGTTTTCTCATTTTATAATTCATTTAATTAATCATCCTTACTTACTGTTAATTACTGTGATAAAGGAGTAGCAAGGTGGAACATGCATCAACAATCTGTGATAACACCAACAATCCACACGGTGTTTAAACCCTATTTTCAAGAGGTGGTGTAGAGTCTTAAAAAATATAAGAAATAATGGAATAGTCTTATTTAAAAACAAATTTACGTTTCTCTTTGCAAAAACACAATTACGCTAATTTACAATAAAAATAAATACCCAACAAATCTGTCACGGTTTCCCCAACCTTAAAGCTAGCAGTACTTGCTTGAATAAAATCTATAGCAACCTATATACAAACAAACAGTTCATAATACAACATAATATATACTCTGCCCCTTTTACACCGTGTGAATACACATCTACAAACATCTACAAAGTTTGGGCCTGTGACTGACTAAGGTCAAAGGTCATCGTAAATAACCACATCTAGAAATTGACTGACCAAGGTCAAAGGTCATCGTAAATAACCACATCTAGAAATTAAAATACATTATTGTTTTCGAGAAGAGTACATTTTTTCTTATTATCCTGCTTTCAATAAATACACCAAACAAATGACGTGTGAAGTTTGCTCAAAGAAAGCAGTGGTCAGGTTTTATTTGTGATTTTGCGCACTTACCAGCTAAAATTCACAATAAATTTAATCCTGGATTATCTGAGAATTTCGACAATCATGCTGAGCAAGTTTTCCTTCAGCATTTTTTTCTCTGTAAAAAATCTCCACGGAAATTTGCAATTTGTTGGTCCTCTTGCTGAACTGGTACCCCGTGCGTATTTATGACAGACATCCGTTATAGCTTATCACAGACAATGAACACCTACATAGGTCGTAGGTCAAACAATCACATCAACTTTCCAAAGCACAGACGGACTACAACTATTACCACTAGCTGCTTGTTTACATTAAATATTCCCACAGTTATAAAAAAAACTTCCTAACTCTAACATTGAGGTCTTTGTAAAGAAATGCAATCATTTCATTTTTCTTAAATCCCCTTTCAATCAAATGTGCACAATTGAGGCTGGTTCATCTTTGATAACTAGCAGAATTTGTGAAACTCTGTAATTCAGTTACCATGATTGTATCACTAAAAGGTACAAATCAACGGTATCGGTTTAAAATTGTGAGGGTTATACATGGGGGGGGGGGGGGGGTGGGTGGGGAGAGGCAGCATTAGCTGCAGCAAGGAGATTTGTTTGAGCATGGAGGAAGGAAAAGATTTGAGGCTACATTTGGAGGGTAATGTGGCGGGAAGGGGAGGGAGGGGACGTAAGATTTTAGAAACATACCCTCAAAAAAAGTTAAAGACATTTCTTGAGCACATAATTGAACAATTCATTACACCTAGCCCCTTCACGTATTGACCAATCACAGCCGTAATTGTGCAACCAAATGCCTGACAAAACTCTGACATTGGAAAATCCCATACTTAACAAAAGCATACAACCTGCTGGCCATTTTACACTTGAAGAGTATCAAACACAGTCGCATTTTAAACCATTCTAACAAGAGAATAGAGACTTATAATTTTGTTCCCACTTTCACATAGCCTTTTGTCAAGGCCATCTTGGCTTGGACAACTTTGTAAACAGTGGAGCGACTGGAACGAGAGACCACACGCGCGAGCCGAGTGGCGAAGCTACGAGGGCCTTTTCCAACTTGTTTGCGGTTTTTGTAATTAATTATTCATTAAGTATGAAACGTGCCTTAAACACGTCTGATTGGTTTGGACTTTTGCTACCAGTTAGGGTAGCAAAAGTCGAGATTATAAAGAAACACATAAGAAACCGCAAACAAGTGGAAAAGGCCCTTGCGGCTTCGCCACTCGCGTGCGTGGTCTCCCATTTCAGTCGCCAGGGATCGCAGCTCCAAGACACGAAGGCCTTGACAAAAGGCTAACTTTCACGAGGACTCTATTGAAAAATGAGTGCATCACAAAACTGAACTTGACCCTGGAGACACTCTATGGAAAGGTTTACTTCAGCCCTCAAATTAACTTGTGGCACCCACAGCAATTGCTGTGGTGCCCTGTGCTTTTGCTGTGGTACCCTTTGCAAAGTTCCAATAAAACCTCACATTTTTCTAAAAGAAGTGCCCCATACAAAGAGGAAAACAGCCGTGCCCCTTCATGAACAAAGTTCAAGGCATGATATCTAACTAGATTAAAGGCACTGAACACGTTTGGTAATTGTCAAAGACCAGTACTATCACCTGTGAAAATTTGGACTCAATTGGTCATTGAAGTTGCAAGAAAATGATGAAAGAAAAAACACCCTTGTTGCACAATTTTGTGTGCTTTCAGATGCTTATAAAAAGCTTCATGCATGAAGTCTTTTATTATTTTAGTGAGAAGTTACCTCTTTCTCAAAAACTACGTTACTTCAGAGGGAGTGGTTTCTCACAATGTTTTATACTATCAACAGCTTTACGCTGCTGGTTACCAAGTAAGTTTTTATGCTAATATATATTTTGAGTAATTACCAAACTTGTACAGTGCATATAAATGATTTCACAAGTTTTACATTTGGCAATTATAACTGGTACACACTAAAAATTACATGTAAATTTGCTATGTACATGATTACCAAATCAGACATGATTTACATAAATCATGTGCATAATTAATGTTACCCTAACTGTTTGAATCACAGTAAAAACCTGACGCTTTGCAAGGTGGAATCAGATAGCAAAGATAAACTTGTAGTAACACAATGTGATAAGTTCTCCACTAGTATTCAAAAGAAATCTTATAAGATGTTCTTACCGCAAGAGTGTCTTTATTATTTAACCCTTAAGAGACCATAGTGGCTGGAAACGGCTTGCACCAAAATGCCCTTAGCGCCAACACATACTTCCACTCAACCAAAAAGGTCAAAGCAAAGGTCATGACCTGAATTGAAATTGCTCAATGTTTTTTCGATGGTAACATGGTATTTATTTCTAAAACAAAAATAAATTTTGTTTTCATATTATTTGTTCGGACACCTTTGCAAGAAAAATCGTATCAAAAAATCAACAAGATGTGAATTTCGAAAAGCAGCCAGACTAATCTAATTTGCATACCTATCCTATCCAAGTGAATTTTATAGCACTTCTTAACCCTTGAGGAAGTCTTGGTGCTAGACGTTGTTTTTTATCATCACTGGACTATCTCGCTTCTCCCTTTCCACACACTATCATGCATACTAGAACCATTGAATGATAGAGGGCGCAGTTACAAAAAACTAACATCAACTGTGGCCCACCACATGAGTTTACTGATAGGTTTGTAGCTTCCAAAGAACGCCCTCTATTGGTGGAATTGTTGTGATGTGTATATTGTCTTGAGTGTGCATGGTTTTACTTACAAAACTATAAGATCGTCTAGCACCAAGACTACCCTTAAGGTGGAAGGAGGAAGATAAAAAAAGATAGGTTTTAATTTCGCACCAAAATCTATCTTATTGGTTGAGTGCGGGAATAAATAATTTTTAAAAGGGGGAAAGAAGCAAGTGGGAGAAAATTATTTTAAAGATACAAAAATGTCTGCTTCTGTAACACAACAATTTTAAGGATTTAACACGAACAGCTACAGTGAAACATTGTTGTTCTCGTTTTCTGCAGAGAATGTGGTTGGGTTTTCCACCCAGACACATTTCATTTTGAGCAATTTGTTAAGTCCAGAAAACTACCACCAACAAAATCTCGAAGCATACCCTGATTTTAAGCATAAAACATACAAAGCAAATTATCACACACATTTTAATTGTGGAAAAATCGGGTTCCTACAAAAACACATTTTTTAAAAATCAAACTGTTGGCTGACTTTGTCTTAGAAGGCACTTTTAGGATTGCATTTTGTTCTTTGGAAACAACACACTTGGGTACGACGTTAACAACGATCTTTTGAGCTACAGTCAAAATTTGTGCACGAGTTGAAGTTACGTTTCTCAAATTAGATTAAGCTTTGTGTCACACACATACAAAATAAGTCCCCTCAAAAATTAGTTCTAAAAGTTGGCTGATGAGTTGCTGAACGCCAAAGACATGATCTGAACTGATTACGCAGTTATTGAATATTACCCTACATACGATCAATGCATAGGCCCTTTTTGAAACCCCGGTCTGGGCTTGGGCTCTAGCTGGCTTGGGCTTCAGCTTCGTCAGTTCTTTAGATAACATGCACTTTCCTTACAGGGCTTCAAATAGACGGACGGAGCACAAGCACAAGCCATGGTTTAGAATAGAGGGCCATAGGGAACTAGACTAACAACACATTAGTGCAAAAACTTGTTAACCAGTTAAAGGGACACGTTGCCTTGGATTGGAAGAATTGGTCTATAAAAAGCGTTTTTTAACAGTTTGTTATAAAATGCTTATGGTTAGAAAGATGTTGTAAAAGTAGAATACAATGATCTACACAAATAATGCATCGAAATTGCATGGTTTTCCATTTACATCGTCAACTAACACGGTCGGCCATTTATGGGAGTCAAATTTTTGACTGCCATAAATGGCCGACCGTGTTAGTTCGCAAAGCAAAAGAAAAACCACGCGGCATATTTGTGTGGATCATTGTATTATACTTTTTAAAAAAACATCTTTCTCACCATATGCATTTTGTAAGAAACAGTTAAAAAACGCTTTTTATAGACCAACTCGTCCGATCCAAGGCAACGTGTCCCTTTAACTATTCAATGAATATGGACCTTTCCTTACAACTTCAATGTATCATGGAAAAGACCCATCCCTTGAAAGATGCAAATTACATTCACGTATGCGTACAGACACTATTGGTTGGCAAATGCCATAGAGTTGGCACTAAGCAGATGCGTCTGCCTCAAGCCACCATCAACCCCACGCAAACAGGCGCAATGTTCCATCATTTTGCCAACAAAATGTAAATGCACACGCACAATGTGCAATTTACACTTACATATTTCATGGGAATTGGGTTTACATGTATTCTCTTACCCAAGTATTAGAGTTACATTAAAAACATTACATTGTGTTATACAGAATTGGTAGATCTGACAAAATAGTCACAGGCAAATTCGGGCTTAATCCGCGGTGAGTCACAAGAAAATAGTGAAAACCATGCATAATTTCAGTATGTAAACACACTATCCACAATTTTGGTTGTAACAACCAAATTCAGTTGTGTTTTGTAAAGGTTTTCAGATACAGTTTTCTAAAATATGAATTCATTTCAGAGGGAAATATTTCACAGAAACAATGGTTCTAGTATGAACTTCACAATCAGTAAGCTTTCAGACTAAAGTTTACAATTTTTAGCTTTCGAGAAAGACTCTGATAGGTTCGAAATATCAGGCCACTAATTTTAAGAATTCAACAATGATTTTGTTATTCTTACCAATCCAGTATAATAAAGATGTAAAATACCTCTACATGTAACTGAAATTATTAGCAGAAATTAAAATTTTCAATCAAATTAAGTATAATTCTACTGAATAGAAATAACTTAAAGCCACTGGACACTATTGGTAATTGTCAAAGACCAGTCTTCTCACTTGGTGTATCTCAACATATGCACAA
>JAUELU010000031.1:4684740-4711920 GCA_032357145.1 Evasterias troschelii | reverse complement strand
TGTAAAGGAACAGGTCCCATACTTCATCACGTAATCTTGTAGGGGAAAAAATGAGCGCTTTGAGACACCCATCGGGAGTATAAAGCGCTATATAAGAACTGCGTATTATTATTAGTTAAGATAATATTGAGGACCACTCTTTTGGGAAGAGAATTTGTATCGATATTTAAATCTTCCAGTTTTCAATAAATTTATTTCAAGACTAAAATGTTATGAATTGCAGACAAGACTATTATGATAACGATTACATTTTGAAGCATAGTTCATTTGGCGATTCGTGGCTGAGCGGTCAAGTGCACCCGACTCAAGCTCTGGTGTTTCTGATCAGCAGAAGGTTGGTTCGAGTCCTGTTCTTGACACTTTGGACTGTACATTCAGCTGTAGGTCATAAGTGTTGTGTAGTGCACGTAAAGAACCAACATTTATCGTTAAGAGAAAGAGTTCGGCCCTGTGGTTCTGGCCTGGTACATGTAGTCCGCATTATATTTGTTTTCACTTAAATCTATGTGTGAGTATACTCTGAAGGAGGTTTATGCACAGTGCAGGAAGATGATTGTGTTGTAAGAAGTCATAGGTCTATCAAATTGTGAAAAATATTGTTGGGTTTGGAGCCCATTTATACATTTTTCACTTGAAAGCAATTTGTAAAACAGTGAATCACATAATACTAGGTATTCCTTTATAGAGTGTTGAATAAAGGGGAAGATAGCCATCAACTTTCTTTAATTTGTTCACACTTTGGTCATTTGTTTGCCTGACCTTACTTGATAATGGGGGCCATTTGTAAACACTATCTGACCTGCTGGCTGCAGCCTGGGCCCAATTTCACAATGAGTAGCTAAGCACAACTCAATTTTGCTTACCAGAATAAGGTTACCAGCCAAACTACCATGTCACATGTACAGTTTGTGACTGGTATCCTGCTCATTTCTGCTTAGCAGACAATTGTTAAGCAGTTTTTTCTGCTTAAGCAGCTCCATGATATTGGGCCCTGTTGAGCTGTTGCTAAGTGCAGCCTATGCTTCAGCACATGTAGTGGTGATCCAACAGCAGCGGAAATGGCTTCACATGCATTAATTTGTTTTTGCAAGTATCGGACAGATCGTTAACAATGAAAGATAAAATGTTCTACTAAAATACAGAACCCATACTTTGAATTCATGAATGAAGAGAGCACTTGCTTGTCTTTTAATTTTTGGTGACATGCAAGCGTTTTCATTCTCTTGTTGATTCATTACCGTGATAATTTGACGAGTTGTGTTAGCTTAGTGTTAGAGAGTAATAGACCGCTTAAACCAGCTTTGATGGATGATTTCAAGGTCATGTTGGGATGACCTCATTGATGAAAGGCATCAGACTTTTAGAGAAGGACACAAATAGTTTAGTTGGCTTATTATGGCAGAAAACGTGACCAGCTAGTTGAAGGCTGACCAGCTAGTCCAAGGCGACAGTGTCTCAGTCTGATGATGGTAGAAACAAGGGAAGGGAGCGATATAAAGTTGAGTTAGGGAGATGTTGTAGCCAAGAGATATCCTACACTGCACTGCACAGCACGCAATATCCTTGTGTAGGTGCCATGATTTTAGTGATTGGACCAGGTTTTTAACTGGCGTTCTCTCAACGAAATTGAAATTAGGATTTTGGGTTTGTTTGTTTAGTGAGGCCCAGAGATCTAGTGTAGTCATTAATCATTGCATACATGTATAACAGATGCTCATTAAAACAAATATGTGGGAAGGAGTTTCCCCAGAATAAAGGTCACTGGATTGACCTCCTTTTGATAGATTGAGCATGTTATGTCAAAAACATGTAGAATTGTTAATTGCCAATCAAAGTTACAGGGTACCGGTCACAAAGTATATATATATGTAGATAAACCATAAATCATTTAGGCTGGTACAGACTTGGTACTTCACAGAGGCAATGGAGGCAATTAACTCAATGCCTTGGTGTCTCTTGAATTGTTCCAGTAGAAATTTAAATTTCTCCTGTGGAGATGCCCTTTCCTAAGGTAAAAAGTGCCTTGCCCTTATACTTCAAGTTTACACTCCTTCAAGGAATCTTCGATCCAGTTCCATGCTTCTCTTCAAGGAACCCAAGTCTCAACACTCCTGGGGTGACAGGTCTTTTTCTGTAGCTGCACCACGCATCTGGAACTCTCTACCACATAATCTTAGATCTTGTCTGTACCACAAAATTTAAATCACTTCTCAAAACTTATCTAATGTCACAGGTTTTCAAGGAATAATTTAGTTGTATCTGTTTTCTTTTGTTTGTTATTAGTTTTACTGCGCCTTGAACACCCAGCAGGGTGGATATGTGCGCATAACAAGTCTTTATTATTATTATTATTATACATGAATTTTCAGGCCTGCTAGAACAATTTTCAAATCTAAGCGGCCTAATAGTGGGGCAGATTGGAGAAATGAGGGAAGTGTGCCTTTGATGATACAAGCATGGAACTTTGCACACAGTCGGAACATGCCATTGGAAATATATTTGGCTAAAAGACCATTGCAGATTTGTCCTTTGAAACAATAACAGAAGTGATCCAAATTTCTTTCAGAGTCCGCTCGATAAATGTAATGCATAGAAGGTTCATCTTAACTGTCATCTGTCTACTGTAAAAGCCCCTACTCCTCCCCACCCATATCAGCTGTTGACCTAGAGTATCGATACCATGTAACACACCTGTATGGCAACATTAAGCAGCTCAGTACATATATTTTAAAGGGACACGTTGCCTTGGATTGGGCGAGTTGGTCTAATAAAAAGATGTTTGAAAAGTAGAATACAATGATCCACACAAATATGCCTTGAAATTGCGTAGTTTTCCTTTAACATCGTGAACTAACACGGTCGGCCATTTATGGGAGTCAAATGTTTGACGCCCATAAATGGCAGACCGTGTTAGTTCGCAAAGTAAAAGGAAAACCAGCCAATTTCGAGGCATATTTGTGTGGATCATTGTATTCTACTTTTAAAACATCATTCTAACCATATGCATTTCATAACAAACGGTTACAAACGCTTTGTATTAGACCAACTCGCCCAATCCAAGGCAACGTGTCCCTTTAATGTTATAACCCATAGAATTTGCTTGTAGCAAGGTCGAGATACTTCTGGTTTTATAAAATAAATTTACATCTGTAAAACTAAATTTGCCCATATTATGGCTCTGAAAACATCGGGCAACATAAATGAGTGCTATGTTCTACTATGCCAAAGATGAATTTAAAAGTATTCTTTATTTATTTCAAATTAATTTAAATCCTTCATGTAGAGTTTATAGTTTATGGGATTTGAGGCAATGTATGGTGAGGTATCAATGTATATTTGCTTAACACCATGTATATATGTACTTGCTAGGTAGATTTTGTTCTTTGAGAACTTGTCTAAATGGTAATTATTCTACTGCAGCGGAGTAGATTATTCAGAATTTGGGATACTTCGGGAGACTTCTCAGTTCTGAAAAGAACGGTCCTGCTTATTAACTACTACCTGGGCGGAAGGTAGGAAGTCGGCTGGTTCTACTAGCTCATAGTTACCAACAAATGCTATTTTCTTTGGTCTTTTTTGTTATCTCTCCGTCTTCAAGAGAGTGTTCTGGAGATCCCTGAACCTAGAGTTATTTTATCTGGTTATCTTTTAGAGTCAGAGCTTGAAGGTTGAATCAATGAAATGTTCATTACACAGTGTTGTGACAGCCATGACGTATGCTATTATTTCAACTCATTGAGAGTGTAGTGTGCAACCAAACTGCAGTGACATTTTCTCTCCATGATCTATCCATGAGATACTGCCTCAATTTCTTGAATATATGATGGTCTGACATTTGGTTTCTATCCAGTCGGCTGAAGCAGAAATCCAAGATTTTAATCTGAATTTAATTGTTGGGGAAATTTCATTATGCGGGCAATCAAGTGCACTGAGGTAAATCCTTTATAAGGAAGTGGAAGTGAAGTTTGTTTTGGTTTGATTTTCCAGGGACCTTTCAACTTGCCTAGGGGGGAATTGTGATAGGAGTTCGAGTAACAGACATAAAAAAGGAGAAGATTTAGAGAACTGGGAGACACTCAGTTCTGATAAGAACTGTTGTTTATCTGTTTACTGTAACCTTAGAGTAAATAGGAAATGGGGGGGGGGGGGGGTGGCTTCGATTTTCAGTGGATTGGGGGACTTCTTGTAACTATGTTCACTATGGCAGATTGAGGCTGTAGCTGTAATGGAATGATTTATACATGAAGTTTTAGTGAAAAGTGCTGTGTGTCGGGCAAAGAAAGATCTCTACAAGAAATCTAGGTTAGCTTTAAATAAAAATGTGTAAGAAGCACTGGCTGTGACTTCACAGATGCTCAAACTTAGGATAGGGACTAATTGACTGAAGTTGCAATGCCTGAGGTCAACTTCCTGTAGACTATTTGATTGAAGTGGTTTCATGTACACTCTCATTCAGTCTAGGTGTTATGAATGTTAATTTTGTTTTACTCATTTACGCTAAGAAGGAAAACTTGAGACAGGAAAACTTAGATCAAGATCTGGGATGGATTTCAATAAGACTCATCTTAAGATGAGTTGTCAATAGTTGCCATAGTGACTTGTATTGTGACCTCACACTTTTGTCTAGCAAGTAAGATTAATACACATCTTAAAGATGAATCTGAACTCTTTGAGAAATCAAATCCTAAAGATTTGAGATTTAGACAGATTTGAAAGTATGACTCTGCTACAGTTATCTGTGCCTAGAGCCTTTATGTGTTAATGACATAATGCAAAAGTATAGAGCAAGACAGATGGATAGATGTGCCTGACATTAGATTTTTCAAGTCCTTTTGAAATTTGAAAGTTTGACAGTCCATGTAGTCATAAAGGCTTTAGATTGCTCCAACTTTTTGTACATAGAGAAAGCACCAAAAGCCTTGTAATGGAACTTTTGCATTTTCGTTAGAGGTTAATCGATAATAAAACAATGGAAATGCACAGATTTGAACGCGCAGAATACAGGATGGGCCAATTAACATCCTCCGTTTGATCTCTACGTGAGGGCGCCCTACTCGCGTGGTGTTGTGTGCTAAGGTCTATTTACCACTGTTCTCACATTGTCTTGAAATTGTGAAGTTTTTAACTTAACTATTTACATACATTGTAACTTCAGTGCAAAACCTGTGTTTTATAGATCAAACACATGGGTTAAGTCTTTGGGAAGATATTTCCCTGGTACTTTTGCCAACTTCCTCTGGAAAGGGTTGTTGCAAATGTCATGCCTTATGAAGCAAGTCCCTAGTAGTAAGCTACTCTTCTGGAGTTTTGTTGAATTTTAGGTGAACTCTTAACCCATTGCCAAACACAAACCCTCCCAGATTGATCTTGTTGGATTTTCTTACAGTTTCACACCTGCCCCAGCTGTCCGCTTCTTAGATTGACTTTCTGTTTGTAATTAGATTGACTTTCTGTTTGTAATTGGGTGTCATTTCTGTCTTGTTGTTTGTTTTTTCACAAGGTGCTGTAAGTCCACCAGCCATAAAGAGCCCCCCTCCCAATGCCCACGCCCCCATCCAGCCCTTCAGCCAACAACCGATTAAACCCAGTCCACTCCACCAGAAGATGTCCCACACTCTACCTAGTAAAGGAAGTGGCAGGTCATCGTTGGGGTCGGCAGGAAGTCAAGGGTCATACGGGAGCAGCCAGAGAGAGCCTGACCGATACTTTGAACACCGTTCTCCTCCAAAGGTAAGATTGCTGAGACCTGGGGCCAATTTCATAGAGCTGCTTAATTAAGCACAAAAAGTAGCTAAGCACAACAAAATTACGCTTAGCAAAATAAGGTAACCAACCAAAATACCATGTCACATGTACTATTTGTGACTGGTATCCTGCTCATTTTTGTTAGCAGGAAATTGTTAAGCAATATTTTCCGCTTAAGCTGCTTACCACAAAATTATGCACTTATAGCTTATAGAATTGTGTGCTTTATGGGAGGCCGTAAGCACAGAAATATGTGGTAAGCAGAGTCATGACATTTGACCCAGTTCTGTTAAAATAGTGGTAAACGCCACAGTAAGACAATCAAAGTAATCAATAATGGCCTCATAAGTGTCTGAGGTGCATTTCCAGCAAACTGTTAACCTTATGTAGTGGGAAGCGTTTTACTGGAATCTTGCCCATGTGTACTTCAGTCAACATGGTTACACCATGTACCCGTGTAACTCATCGATGCAAACAACATGTTCTGACATTGTACCACTTTCTAATCTTGGCTTGAAGCCCAACGTTGGCTCATCATCAGAGAAATGAGTTAGAGTCGGTGAAAGGTACAGAATCGATGCCTCAAACTTTCCAAGGAAAACACAGACTTAGTTTTGTCAAATGCACTTTGTGAAGTAGAATAGTCTGCAGGTTAGACATAATTATTGGGATGGATGTTCATTTTTGCAAAAAATCGTTATGGCATCACATTTCAACCCTGGGAGAGTCTTTCTCAAGTGACAACACAACACACATACATCGTCGGCTCAGTGCTATAAGGTCATTAATTGCAATTTCATAATTGTAATGATCAAAAGGTCTTTAAATAAAATAATTTGAACAAATAAATATTTTACTAAGAAAATAAAATGTTTCTTTTTGCCAGACAAATACTTTGAAGACCTCTCTTCTCATTTACCAGGAGCTTGCAAAAGCAATTTGATGAAGTCCATACAAATTGCACTAATGACCTGATGAAAAGGAGCGGCCGGGAATGGTGTGAGGCCATTGAAGAATTTGGGCATTTATACCACTGGTCATTTGGGTTGCTGCAGCAGTTTGCAACATCTAATTCCCTTCTTTATCATTCATTAAGTTTGACAACATTTGTTCAAGGCGAACAACTAAAGTTTATGCAAGAGATTGTAAACATTTCAATGTTGTACCTCAATTGCAAAGGTGTATAAAAAAGACCTGTAAGAATCTGCTAGCATTGATTAGGAATCCGCTTTGTTTGCCGACTTCCTATTCCCAGTGGCAAGTTTGATTGTAAACATGGAAGTGTGTTGTGACATATTCATTTAGATGGCGTCAGTACAACCGTACCTAGCGAGGTCTTTCTGTCAGTGTCCTTAACTCTGACTCATTTTGACTGTATGCTAGACTCATAGGATGTCATCAATTTGGTCATTATTGACACCTTGTTGGTAGGTCTCGCAACCATTTTTTTGGAGGTGTGTTAAATTAGACAAAGTGTATGAAATACATCAGTGATGAAATTATGGGTGCTTGGCTTTTGTAGCTTTATTGACAGGGCCCCCCCTTCTTCAGATGGCACAGTAGTGGTAAAATATGTACATCTGTTTTCATTTGTAAGCGTTTCATAGTGTATGAAGGAAAGAAGAGTGTTGGTGTTTGGGCTGTAGTGTTAGGGATGTGAG
Organism: Evasterias troschelii; assembly: GCA_032357145.1. Lineage (NCBI taxonomy): Eukaryota > Metazoa > Echinodermata > Asteroidea > Forcipulatida > Asteriidae > Evasterias > Evasterias troschelii. The sequence goes on along the minus strand of JAUELU010000031.1, from coordinate 4,704,514 downwards.
GGGGCTGGTGGTGAGTGTAGGGAAAGAATGGGTGATTTAGGGTATGGAGTTTGCGAACAGTTTGACATATTGTACATTTGCAGACCACATGTGTTTCTGAAGAATGAAAAATATTAAAGGGGGACTGAGGTCATGATCATAGCAGCTAGGCCTGTGGTCTTACATGGAATTATGAACTCTAACCCTGCCTGCACTTGCTGTCTGTCAGATCACAATATAATAATGACAGCGCTGTTTGTGAAGTGACGACCAAGCAGTAACTGGGTTAGTGTTTATAATTCCGTGTACAGCTGCAGGCCTGCTATTGATCTGATGACAGTCCCTCTTTAACGTATCTTTGGGCTCCGACTATTTTAGAATTTCCTATCTTTACCTGTCAATTCTAACATACGTTGTCTTTCCGTTTTTCCCCCTTAATCTTCCAGCCAAGTAATACCCTTGCAGCTGGCCAAGATTTGTAAGTACCCTAAAAGTTCTTGCTTGAAAATGATAAAAATATTTAAGTCAAATCGAGAATAGATCTGCTCTTCCTCCAAATGGGGACCTCATAATTATTTACAGAGCTCGGTATTAAGCAGCTTATCCAGGTCAAAGGTCAAAGACATAATTGCTCTCAGAAAGTGTTTCAAAGAATCAGGTGCAAATAGAATTTGACAAATTCAAAAGTTGATGGTGGTGTCAAATGTCTTTCTAAATCTGTTTGTGACATACTTAATGGGGAAAACGATTTCATTTTTGTTAAACACTAACCACGTTTTTCTAAAACACATGTAAATGTCTCATATCTTGACAAAAGTGGATTTGGACAAATTGTCCCACTAGGAAAGGAAATGGAAAGCTGCACTATTGAGTGTTGCAGACAGTCTTCAAAGGGGCTACTATTTGACCTACTTAGGTATAAACGGCCATCTGACATCTCCTGTCTTCAATCACAATCATAGGCCATAGTATATGGGTCATCTCTAGGCAGGTGGTATTCTTGTCCCATGGTGTGCTTAGAGTAATGCATAATGGCACAATACAAAGCCAGCTGCCATGGTCATGTGATGACCTCTGACAACTAATCTCAAGAGTGCAGTCGACATCATTGAGTTTCTCTGTTTGAATATACTCAACAACGAAGAATTGTTCCCAAAACATAAATGAAACAAGGATCAGATTTTACAAAGCCCTTGATGGCTTGGTGCTGCACTGTGTCAAAGTGTTTGCCAGACCCTGCAGACATTTTACGAGTTTCCTCCTTGAAAAAGGCTTATCCAGGGTCAGCAGTAAGCCCCTCAGTTCATCCACAAGGATGTCAACTACTGTCTGCATCCCCATCGGTGCTGTCACACACTGAACAGTGCAGGATTGACACACTGCTGCATATGGGAAAATCAAAACATCTTTCGTTTTGTCTGAGCTGAAAAAAAATGCAGATTAGACCGTTGAAATTAGTTTGTGAAAAAATAGAACAAGCTGTTGCAAACTGCTTACCAACCAATTAGTTTGTATCAGTCTGAGTGGAAACTGAGTTTTGGGGTAGCCCCTAGATGGCAGGAAGAAGTCCAGTTACTTGTTTAGCCGCTATGACAAGTTTGCAGTGACCTCAGTCGGCCGCTGAGTTGACAACACAAATGGGGTTGTTGTGTTCTATATTAACCAATCAAACTCAGAGACACCTCACCGGAAGAAATATCTGACAGAGCCAGTGTGTGAGCACACAGCATGTTCTGAAAAGACGTTATGGTGTTTCTGTCATCCTTTTATATCGCCGATTCAATTTAAACTTTGAAATCAACTTATTGTCCACAGCATTAACTATCAGTTACAATTTAATGGGAGAATGACTAATAAGAGTATTTATTATGGATGGCACTTATACAGAGAAATCATGTGCAACCATCTACATTGACACTGTTGATAGACAGTTGTCGTGGTGGGCGGGGCTTAATGATCTATGTGGTGCAACCAATTCTTACCTTTACTTCACTTATTACTGCAAATATGAAGCAAAAGCTGATGAAGGAGACAAGTTCACCTATGCGTGTGACTATCATTTGGCTGCAGGATGCCCCACAGCACCCTGTAAAACTTTACAATGAAAATCTGTGAATAAATTCTGCCGTCGCAGCTTGATATCTCTTCTAAAATACAGTTCATCTTCCCATCCGAACACTCAGCAACTATATTTGAGTATTTGCTTTTCTTTATTTTTGCTTGTAGCTTTGTGGCCTCCTTTGCCTATGCACCCCAGAATGAGGATGAAATTGAACTGCAGGAGGGGGACTTGGTGAACGTTCTGGAGAAATGTGACGACGGTTGGTTTGTTGGGATGTCAGAACGCACTGGAATGTTTGGTACATTCCCCGGCAACTATGTGTACAAATATGTAAGTTGACTATCAAGATCTCTGCATGTTTATTGATACATTTATAGACTTGTGTAATGGGGTGTTTGACGACGCACCTTGTTTGTCAGATCCAGTTTGGGAAAGATCACAGAGATACAGCCAGGAGAACGCTCTGCTTGTTTTTCATCTGTGTCTGCTGTAAACGCCCTCTATGTTACAAACATGCAACTTTTTAAGTTGATTTCCGTGTTCTTTGGTCTCTCAACTGTGTCATTGAACATTTTAAAAACACAGTAAAACGTCTTGCTTTGACTGTAACTTGCTGTAACTTTTCTATTTATTTGACAATCTGCACTGATGTTGGCCACTCACTCAAAATAACAATACCATGTGACATAAAGTGTATGGGAAAACTACCGGACTGACCAATAGGAAAGCTGTGATGTGCCATACACTCAAAATGGCTGCTCACAATAATTTCCACAATGAGGACTTGGGTCATTGCCAGAAACACTGGGGCAAACCCCCTTCTTGCAGTGATAAATGTAACTGGGTTCTTTTACATGCTTTACACAATGCATGGAACCTACAGCTTTACATCCCATCCGAAAGTTGGAGCAGTAATGGTTAAGGGTCGTGCTTAAGGATACAAGTGTCAAGACCGGGACTCGAACCCACACTCTGCTGATCAGATCACCAGAACTGGAGTCCAGTGTGCTTAGAGACATAGCCATGACACGCCAAAATAAATATAAATTTCCCTGCCAACCTTCTTTCCAGAATGGCAGTGACATGATCTTTAGAAAGTGCTGATGTAACCCTGGGTTGGAAAGTAGGACCTCTTTTACATTCACTATCTCTACCACCGTTGGTGAAGAAAGTCCCCCTAGCCACCTTGTGTCTGAACCTCTGACAGTGATCCTTTAGGAGTCTGCACATAATCAAATTCATAACTGACATATACGCCCCTAATACCTGGCCAAACTCCCCACAGAGTAACCATTTACTATAAGTGTTTTTCTCATAGTCATCTTACCTCCTGGTGAACTGTCTGGTAGCTAGACAAAATACCTGGCTGAAATCCTCAGCGATCTAAAACGATTTGACCCTTTGGCATGTGCTGTTTCTGTTGGTGCTATTAAGCAAAGTCCCCTGACCTCCCTGCTTCCTGACCACTAGCAGTGATCTGTGTTCGAAATCATGATTAACCTCAAATGTTACAGTTACTCTTTAAAAGAGATTCCTGGTGCTGCTATCACTGTGTCCTCAAGGTCTCCATTCTTCCAGAGTGTCAATAATTTGGTCATCAACCTTGTTCCCAGTGGTGTACCATCTTGCCGTGCCATTTGTTTTTCCAAGAATGCCTTGCTCGATTGTAACCCCTGGAAGTGTGACTTTGAAATACCCAAATATATTGGATAATTTAATAAGTCCTGCAATTGATCCACTCTGTGTTTGAGACTACGCATCAAGTCACAGAGCAACTGGTCCACTCTCATTCTTTTTTGATCTTGTGATAAGTCTATATGTATGCAGTTTAGGGTGACTGTGTAAAAACATGATTCATTTTAATCATATTATGTTGTACTAAGAACCCAACAAGGGCCCTACAAGCATTCAAATGTTTTTTCAACAAGCATGTGTGCAAAGCAGTAACTTTGAGTTGTCGGTATCACCATAGTGATTTGTATTGTGATATAACACTTTGCTTAGCAATCATGATTGATTCACCATAAAGATCAATCTTTGCTATTTGTGAAATTGGCCTGATTCTTGTGTTTTGTTGATTTGTTCAACTTATTTTACTTCCATATATTTCATGGCAAAAGTTTACTTTCCCAACACTATGATATAATTTGTATAACTAATTGACCCTTTAAGAAAATATTCACTAAACTAAAATATTTGAAGAAATAGAATCACACACAAATAAAACTCAATATAGTTGGGCCCAACATTGTCCTGGAAGATTGAATATGTGCAAGACTTGCACAGTCTATACTGACCTGAGATATTATTTGATCGCTGTGAATATTTCCTTAAAAATGTGTCATCCTGTTACCATATTTTCCCATAGCAATCGTGAGGAGATTGCCATCCCTGGTGGTAGACTGGAGAGAAAAGCGTCTGAATGTTGCACAAACCCACTCACTCATCCTGAGATGAAATCTGCTAATGACATGGGAGTTCAAAGTTCAAGGGTCACAAAGAAGGAAGTTGTCCACACCTTTTAGAATGTCTCCAAAGGTTAACTGGTATCTTGGTTTATAATGTATATGATATGTGTATGAGACTGAGTACCAGCGCACACCCACCCCCCTGTGGACATCCAGTGACCTGTGACCGGCCATTCCCAGTCAAGATGCAAGTCTACAGAAATCAATCACATGCTGTTTGACATTTAGTATCACCTTTAGGTGTGAATCATTTGTGATACAATCATCCTTGGTGTCCCAAGGGTATTGGGTACAAAAAAGGTTTGCAGGCAGAGACCTGGGTTTTCTCCCAAACGTAGACTTATCATAGGAAATACTGATGATTCAAATCTGTAACTTATGGCAACTATTTCTGTATGGGACACTGACTTAGCCAAAAATTCCTGAGCAGAATATATCATTAGGCAGAAATCCCTGTTAAGCATTAAAAGAATGACAGCTAGCTGTTGCTAAGAGAGGTTTGCGGTAGCACCATGTTAAAATCTCTTTTGAGTAACTTGTTGGTTCTGAAAAGAAACGGTAGTTAGCGACTCAACGTTTCGATCAGTATGCTCTGATCGTCTTCAGCTAGCTGTTGCCAATTCCATTTTGAGCAGGTTTGTATCTTTGACATTAGTTTCTGATGCAAAGAAGACGCAAAACTGATTTCTGGTGAAAAATGTCTTAACAAGAATTGTGTGCTAAAAATGACTGCTGTGAATTCAATCTGGTCATTCCATCAATTATTTTGTAAGATTCAGATCATCCATTGATCTGGGTTTAATTTCATCTTGCTGCTTCCTGCAGCATTCTACGCTTGTGATTCTCTGACCACGGGGTCAGCGCTGAAGACCATGGGAAGGTCTCGCATGAAAGTAGAGGTTTTAAAGGTGCTGACAGTCTACTGACGGTAATTATTCAGATGTGTTGTACATTTGTAATTTTAATGACCTTCTGTTTTTGTCGTTTGGATTAGCTGTTGCCGAGTCCAAGCTACGTGACTTCCGTTTTTCACAGGTTACTCGTATGAAGTGCCTTACTGCGTGTGTGTGCTAACTTTCAAAAAGAAATTGAAAAAAAACAAAAAAAACGGCATTGCCAAAAATATTTTAAGGAGCCAGAGTTTAACATCAACATGTACATAGCATGACATTTGTAGCCGGGTTTATGCTCAACAAAATTAGACTAAATCTTTTGGGAGGAAAATTTCTTCCTTAACAGTAGCGTAAGGGTTCACTCAAAGATCGGGAGGTGCATGTTTATGTGTAACTTTATCGGATTTTGTCATCTTTATGCTTCCTAGTGCCTAGTGTGGTGCAGCGGTTAATATTTGGTTGTGCAGCATTATTTGATATCATGGTACAAATGTAGCACTTATGAAAACATTAAAAAAAATTATGCGAATTAACGCAATGAATTTAAAGCAAGATTACTGCTTTCAAATGAAAAACACTGCACAAAATATAGATGAATTTAATGAAACATATATTTAATATAAATTTAAACAAATTAATTGCTAGATAATTTTCGTTTTTAAACCAGTTAGTGTATTCACAGGTATGAAATATAAATTTGTTATTACTAACTGAGATTAAATGTTGTATATTATAATCAAGATGGGAGGACAGATAGTTTAACCTTATAGAGTAAAATATGGAAAGAAGTTTGTGTTACAGATATGAAACAGATGTTATAAATGTGAGACTTTTTTGAACACTAGGTGGCAGCAGACTTGCCAACTAAAAACCATTGTTCTGGGAATTACATGCATGCATGTATGCTCATAATGACATAAACAATTGAAGTAACCTTGGATATCTGCTGCCACATGAGCAAGGTTAATGTAACTGAATGGGAGACAGCAGAAATGCGAGATGACAGGAATTTCTCTAAGTTTTTCATTCGTTTGTAAAATCCTTAGCATGCACTGAAGTGTGTAGACAATGTAAAAACCAGGTATATATACTTGGCATTTGAGAGAAACTACAGTATCCAAAACTAAATGTAGATGTCAAATTCACTTGTCATTGTGTTGAATCAACTTTTGACAAACCATGGCAACCATTTTAACGAATTATCTTCAGAAAAGGGACAAATTCTGAGGAGAATTAGCCTCTATCCCCCTAACAAGGGCTCATGCTCCTCATCACTTGTACACACTATTTCAAGGTGAATGGAACAGATTTTGAAGGAAGTACAAACGCAAACACCAGCATGTAAAACTTTCAAGACGTTCCTAAAGCACTCGGTCTGCAATTGTGATTTCCCGTGATCAGCACAGCTGGTGAAATTGTTTCAGACGTTATCAGAAGTTATCAGCCATATGTGTTTATTTGTGTAGATGATTCAGTGGGGGCTGTAACCGCAAGCTGAATGCTATCATTAGGATCTTACTTGGGGTCTCTTTGGGGTGGATTAGTAGGTTGGACAGGTCTTAGCATCTCTTGTTATGCATTATTGCTTTAGCTGGATTTGACTTGAAAAAAGGGTTGAAGTTCTGCATTTATTGAGTAAACCAGCATTTCAGATCTGATTGGATTTGGAAGTTGATTAGGTGAAGCGTTGAAACAAAACAAACCTTCAAATGATTCATGTTTTTGGTGAACTGAAACAAAATGTTCATAACGGATCTTTTAAAAAAAATCATAATTCAAAATATACTTTTCTCTTTTCGTTGATTTTTTTGCATTCGATCACTCTATCAAAATAAATGGACAGATGTTAAAATAATGATGCTTCTCAGGTCTTGTTTTACAAGCTGTTGTTTTCCACTAGGCATAGTGACACATTTGTGAAACGTCAAACAAATGGTTCCCTCTTAAATTAGATGTCTGGTGCCCTGCTACAAGATCAATAGGATGCTTATTGATCTTGGCAGGTCATCAGTCTGATGAAGTCTGATAAAGCAAGATGTCTTTTAGTTTGGAGGAAACGGCTACTGGCTTAGCAGATCATGTGAATAAAGAGGTACAATGTGTTGGCATATTGCGTCAAGCAGTCAAAGATCTAGAACTCATTTTCACTTGAGTCATTTTAAAAATGGCCTTCTAACCAGAATCTAATCAGTATAGCTGGTAACCTGCACAGCAGCTGAAATTCTATAAGTTGAAACATGCTAAGCATGTATTCCTGATAACCTGGGAAAACATTATAAAACTTATGTACCGTGGCTGGTCGTCTGATTAAAATTGCTTATGGAATCTATTTGCTTAGCATTATAATGTGGTCCAACTTCTTTGAAATTGGCACCTGGTGTTAGCCATGGTTTGACATTCAGTTGTAACACTTTGACATTAAGAGAGATGGTATGTCTTGAGTTCAAGATTCTGCTGGACCTTGTCAGGGATCAGCCCCTGCATACCCCGTTTATCATCTGTGTTATACAGAAGGAAAGCTGGCAGCTGTTATACCGTGACAGGAAAAGATATGTGATAAGGCTGTACCACGACATGAGGGATGGATTTCCGCTATCTTTTACCCAAATGTTTCCAGCGTATAACATTCATTTAGTCGAACTTAAGACTCATTGATAAATTCCTATGATTGGATCTGATGTTTTTCAAGAAATGTAATTGCTCTGCTCAACTGTACTTAAGTGTTGAGCTTTCTTTTAATTCATGTTTAGATACAAACACAATGTTTGAAATCTGGGACACCCATCTATGGTCTGACAGCATATTTTTGTAGTATATTTGTATTACCGGGTAGTCTATAACATTTTGTACTATTTGACCTAGAAGAGGAGTCAAGCTAATTTCTATACTGGTTCATATCTGTTAACATGAACTTTAAAAAGTTGGAGTTTTAATTTTTAATTTGTTTGTGTCTGTTTGTTTTTTTCAAAAGAGAGGATGCTGTGTTGCTGCTTTGTAAATATTAATAACAGAGTATGTTTATCGCAAGAATATGTTTATGGGTTGTTATAGATACCAGTTGAGTTTTGTCACAAGTAGATTGTATTTCAAATGTAAAGTACTAATTAAATACTACTACCACAGCATGGTCGTATTATGACATCTGTATAAAAACCAAACTAGATGATTAATATAGAGAAAAGGTGCAGTAGGCTAATAACACGGGTTATTATTGTTGAAGAATTTTTGCTCTGTTCTTTTTCTAACTTTGTTTGGATGCGTTTTAAAGATTGTGCATATCGAGTATGGTTGATACTCTTAACAATGGAAGGAAAATGAGCTGGAATTTAATCATGTGGCTTCCGGAGTCAGAAATTGTAAAGAGTAATTTTGCAAGTCAGTTTAGTCTTGCAGATGTTTATGTTGAAGCAATGGTAAGTTCTGCATAAACATAGAACCTAACATACTTTTAAAGGGCTGTGTGGCTGCCCAATCCATATGGTGTATGTAGAAATAGTCAATTAAGTTTGTTATTAATAGTCATTGGTTTTGTCAAACCGAGGGTCTGTCTAACTTGTCTGTTTTGGCTTTAGTTATGGCTTATGGCTACATCACATTGATATACTTTAACATTGGTGCAGTAGCCAGCTGCTTCATCAGACTTAGCCAGTTCGATAACAGCCTTTGAGTGGCTACGGCTATACGGCTTGGCTACAATGACAGTGTTATTCAGTGATCTAACCTTAACCATAGTTAAATCTTGAAGCCCATGGATGGCCACATAACAAAATTGTACATAAATGTTTGTGCTTTATTATATGTCTTTTCATTGATGTTCAGTTCATTGACATGAGAGGATTGATTTGTATTCAACAAACGCATAAAAGTAACATATTGCTTTTTGTTAAATGTTGTGCTAGTACTTTGTTTGCAATTTATTGAACACTTATTTGAATTGAATGAATTAGTACTACTATTATTGTAATCTTCTATGAAAGTTAATTTTTAGTTTTCATATTGAATTCATTTCTGACACTTTTGTATTCGGTGAAAGAGCTTAATTTTTCCACTACCATGTAGTTGATCAAGTTTAACAGTTTCAGTATGTCTTTATATTGGAAGAAAAACCAAGACGTCTGCACTGTAATAGGGCACAGACTCATTGCAGTGAATACATGCCCAACAACAAACAGGGCCCATCATAGTCGCAATGCAGCTAACGGTCTCAATATAAACATCTATCCAAAATGTTGGTGCCACAACTGTCAGCAAATGAATTTCTTATGGTACATTTAGGCCCAGAAACAATAAAAGTTCAATTCAGTATAAGATATACTCTATTATGTTGCTGTTTAAGTAGTATTTTGATATGAGATGAATTTGAGAGAAGGTGCAGATAAGCAAGCCTGTTAAATGCAGTAGATTTACAAAAAACTTACAGAGCATTTTTATTGTTTTTCAAGTGCTATTCATCAAGTACATTAAAATGCATGAACTTTAGTTGACTAATAAAACATGAGTTTGATTTTTTAATTCTTGCACTGAAATTCTTAGATTTTTCACGTGTACATGTATTCAAAATGCCCTCCTATTGATTGGTTTAAAGTCATCTGACCAGATTGATTTGCATGTATTTGATTGTTTAATATGATTGAGCTTTTTGTACAGTATGTAAGTTTTGTGTACTAATTATATATTACAGGAAGAGCTACTCGCAAAGTGGCATTTTTTAAATTGAATTATTTTGACGCACTCACTAGTTTTGTTCATCTTCTTCAACCAGCTTTTGGTTTCATTTGAGAAGCTTTGTGACACCTTTAATCAATCTTACTACACTTGTGTCTTGTCGATACATTGAAATGAGAAAGTAATTTATATATATGTGATGTTCCATAAAAAGCTTATGCATTTTCATTGTCTTGTAATAAGGCCCTATTTATTTGTAAAACCTTTATGAGATAAGCATTATTTTGATTATTCAAATACGACTTGAATATTAATGAAAGCTTACATGAATATTCATAGCATTCAGATAAGATGTGAAACTTGTCACATGATTATGCAAAACAAACTATGGTGAGGAGAATTGTTTACATCACAAGCTGAATTATGGATCAGCAAGGAATGCATTAGTCTCTAGAGTCCTTTCATGAGATGTTAAAATATGAATATTCATAGCTCATTTTATGAGGGTTGTACCAAGAATCCTGTACTAGAGAGAGCGTGTGAAGAATGTTTTGTTAATTTGTAATAAATAACATTGTCACTTAAAGGTAGTGGACACTATTGGTAATTACTCAAAATATTTTTTAGTATAAAAACTTACTTGGTAATGAGCAATAGAGAGCTGTTGATAGTATAAAACATTGTGAGAAACGGCCCCCTCTGAAGTAACGTAGTTTTTGAGAAAGAAGTTATTTTCCTCGAATTTGATTTCGAGACCTCAGAATTAGATTTTGAGGTCCCGAAATCAAATATCTGAAAGCACACAACTAACTAGTGTGACAATGGTGTTTTTTCTTTCATTATTATCTCGCAACTTCGACGACCAATTGAGTTCAAATGTTCACGGATTTGTTATTTTGTGCATATGTTGAGATACACCAAGTGAGAAGACTGGTCTTTGACAGTTATCAATAGTGTCTAGTGGCTTTAACCTCTGGTAGATAGTGATAGGAATTGGGTACAAAGTGGAGGGTTCGGTTATTTGTTGACTCGCGTGGTAATATCATTTTGATCCAAGCTGCACCTGTTGATACAAGAATCTTTCAGTTGTCTGAAGATAGTACTCCTGAGGTTTGTGTATCCAGTCGTTTGACTAAAACTACTAAATACAGTCACACCCTTGGTTATAGAGAAAATTGTTCACATTATTTTGTTTAATGAAGTGTTTGATATGTTTGGGGAAACATGGAACCTCTGTGTTTTTATGGTTAACCATGTTCTTTAATTAATGCAATAGAGGTTCCATTTTACCGACCCTTTCCCAATTGAGAATAAGTTAAGTGTCCTCTTTAAGGAAAGGGTGTTTCAGTTGGGACATTCTACACCAGTTGGGATAGCTTGGGTAACAAGGAACCAGAATACTGATGTTATTGTTAGGCCAGTTTCGGGATCCATTTCACACAAATTGGCAATGGGTCAAAATTTATAGAATTGTTATCCCATTTGGGGTTAATTGTATCGAGCAGACCCATTTAAAGAAGGTAATGTTACCAGGGGTATCTCAAGGCGGATCCACTAATTTGGACATACAATAGTTTCCAATTTAAACCAACACTCCTCCACTTATAATAGTTTGGATGGCGACACAGTTTGATTTTTGATGTTAGGAGGTCCTGTTTTTGATTTGGTCATGTTTTAGTTTTAACCGGAACATGGTTGTGTTGAAAATAATAATTAATTTGATAGCATGCATTTAATTCAGCTGGCGTTGCGTAAGTTGTAGAGCGTGCTAGACTAATCTTAGGTTGCTTGGCCACCGTTAGCATTTTAGCTTCAATCAGTTTTTAATATTGAAACTTTAAGTTTATTCGGAATGTTGGGATACTATTACTTCAGTAAGTTTGATCTTGGCAGAATGTAAACTACAGATTTAGCAAATTGCAATAAAGATTGAAATATATACTGAATTTTTGAAGAGTGATCTGGATCTGTTCTTTTAACAAAATTGTTGGTGTTTTTCTTGTAGTATTTTTGTTTCGATTGAATTGTAAATAATATGATTATTTATTTATTTATTCACTCTTATTGTTTAATTTATTTATTTATTTATTTATTTACTTATTTTGAAACTGTATTTATATATGTATTTATTTATTTATTTGTTTATTTATTTGTATAATTATTTTTCTGATTGATTGATTGATTGATTTTTAACTTGTTTAATTGTTTGATCGATTTCTACAAATTAGACAATCAAAGTCAAAATTGCTTTACTGATGTCTATTTAGTCCGTATCGAGCGTTTTTTGTTTGATCTCTGTGCTGGTTGGATGCTCAGACAACTTGCGGCCAGTGAAAACACAAATAATCTCTTTCCGCATTGCATTGTGGGATACTAATGCAGTATTCAGTTTGTTTTGCATGAAGATTTAGTTGTACACTTTTATTTCAAAGTGTTTATACTGCTTGCTGGAAGACAACATGTTGTTGTTACGTGGTTGACCGGTAGAACTTGTGCGCGAGACACACACCTGTTAAAGAACAAAACCTGGCGAAAAGATGCACATACTGTACTTAAATTCAGTGACAAAAGTTCTTCGTTGGACATAAACACTTGGAATGAGCAGCTACGTTTTGATGGAGAACACACAATTTTGTGGTTTTTTAGGCCTAATCAAAAACTTTCAATTGGACAGACCAATGTTGCTTTATTTCGAGGTCACTTGTGGAACAATTCCATTTCTATCCACGGAAGTTGTACCATAGTCTCAAAGTATCTGAAGACATCACAGTAGAATAATGTCATGGGAAAACTACGCAGGTGTTTTCCTCGGTGATGTTCCACAAGTTGTTTAACGGAAGATGAAGTTGATACAATACAAAGTGCATTTCTGGTCGCTAACACCAGAAGTCTACCCCGGTGACTACGAGGTAAGCTAATTTGTAATACTATGCTGTACATGTTTATTGTTGACATGTTTATTGTTTACATGTTCCCAAAATGACATAATGAAGACAAATTACTAGGCCTAAGGTAGACCCAGTAACTGGGGTGATGTAGTCGTTTTTTCTCTCTCGTAATTTTGACATCTGCGGTCGTACGGTAGTACATTACGACCGCAGATGTCAACATTTCGAAAAAACGATTACAGAGCCCCAGTTACTGGGTCTAGGCCTAAGGCAGTTTCTCATGACTTGGATTTTGTCACTTGGGCAGTTGAAAATATAGCATTAATTTTATAGCAAACAGTTAGTTATTTTTGAAGTTTTAATGTTCTGTTTGTCTGTCATACTCGTAGTGCTACGTAGTGACGAATGTCATATTTGCAGTCGGTTTCTGATCACTTACACTAGACAGTATAGACCATGTGACCTGTGACATCACATTTTTACAAAAGAGCCAAAAAGCCTGGACTTCCTGCAGGCACAGTTTGGACACAGCTCAATGGAAGAATACAATAAATCTTATGTTTTATGGAGATTGTACTGTGTGATATGTCTCAACTTTTGATATGAAGAAAGGGGGGACATCTCACAAGCCGTACAGCAGTTGCTTTTGTAACTCTTGAATTTATGTATTAAGCGCTATATAAATGCAAGCTATTATTATGTGAAAATTATGACACAAAATGTAAATTTTCCCGTATGGCCTGTGTAGTATCTTGCCTGTCAGGAAATACATAAGAATGTACAAGTTCACTACTCTGTAAACAAAGGTTACATGGTCTATACTCCTCTCCTAAAACAAGTGAGGTTGATTTGTTCTTAGCCCACATTTCCGGGTCAGAACTTGACCCGGATCCGAGGCAAGTGACCCATTTCCGGACATTATGAACGACAAGCTGTGTCAAAATGACCCAGAAGTTGATTAAACTGACGCAAAAGCCAAATTAAAACCCCATCTTTAACTACTTTCCGGGTCAGCCTGATCCCGAAATGGATCAAGCCCCCCCACCCCGACCCAGAATCCAGGTAAATTGTTTGACTTTGTGGAGTTGTAAGGGTGTATAAACTGCAAGAGAATCAAGAACTTACTGACAAATGCACGCCTAGGGACCAGGGGCGTCAATCCGTCTCGAAAGGTGGGGGGGCGGGGGGGGGGGCAGCATGATTATAACAGTCCCTAGTAAGGACTGTTATTATGTCTCTTGAAAGACAAATTCACACAATTCAATATCTGTATGTATTCTGTATTATCAGAGTGGGTACAATGACAGAAAAATTAAACCCACAGACAAAACTACGGTGGCTCATACTCGCGCATGACTTTTCTCAGACTGGCTTTTCTCGGGCACGATAGCGCGGTTGTCGAAAATACACGGCGCTTAGCATACAGAGCTGTTTAGCCAGCTTCGCTAAACTTAATGAACAAAATCATTTTCACAATAGCAAGTTGTTATGGCATACAACCAAATAAAAGGCTCTGTGTTTTGAGGTTCATTGTGAAAGTATAGGCCCAAGATACATTTTAAATTTGCACACATTTTTGTTAAGGTTAACTTGTTGTTAAATGCCTTTGATTTGGTTGCGAGTTGACGAGGGGAGGGCGGGTTACAGTTCAAACCCATTTGAATGTAGGCTAAACAGCTAGTGTATACACAATCGGTTTCTCAACAAGACTTACAACATATTTACATTTTTGTGTGGGTTTTTGTTTATTTCACTTGAAAACTATTGTTGATCAACAGGATAATGATTAAAACATTGGTGGAAATAGTTAAATATCAATCTTTGTACAAATTAATTGTTATAGGCTTATGGATTTAGGTACAAAATATAGAACATTTATTTCCTTATAGGGCTTGATCGAGGCATTTTCACAGATGCTCTGCTGCAATTTTTTAATTTTTTAATTTGACTTATAGTAGGCCTATACTTTATATTTTTTTTCTAGTGACTAATGACCTTATCAGAACGCTAGTCGTTCAAAATACACTGAGTATACTTTGAAGCACTAACTTTTACAGTTGAGTGGTGGGCCATCGTAAAGGTATTCTGATAAACGGGGTATTCTGATACAAAGTATTCTGATACACGAAGTATTCTAAGACACGAGGTCTTCTGGTACACGAAGTATTCTGATACGCAAAGTAGGCTATTCTGATACATGAAGTATTTTGATAGGCCTACATGAAGTATTCTGATACATCACTACAGAAATATAAAATGCGAGTAAGTTGTACATGTTTATATTGTTATATCAATGACAAGCCCCTAGGTTCTGATATTAATATCAGAAGTGTACTCTTATGTAAACATCTAAATCTAACAACTTCAAGAGTGTCTACACAAAATACCTTTTTTGTATGAAAAAGGGAGTCTAGTCCAACAAAGACAATTGTCTGGACATGTTCTACTGGATGACACTTCCTGCTCTTGTGTGTGATCTTTCAAAAGTTCATGAAAGTAGGAAAGTAACCATTTTATCTGAACTCAACAAGTTGCCTATTCTTGTAGTCATTGTTTTTTCAATGAGCAGACATAAGGATTTGTAATCCTGCAGTTGTAAAATAAACATTCCCTTATCTATTTATATCACTATACTATCCTTCATTCAATCTAACTCAACCGAGAAGTTCGAAACAGTCCTTTCCTTGGGCGGTTCACCTCTCACCCATTGCATGCAATAGGGGACTCTTTTGGATGTTAATGGTATGCGACTCTACTGACCCTCAGGCTTGGCCCATTGTGACGTCACTCTGGGCAAAACAGGGTACCATAAATCTGCTGCCATTTACGTGCAATCTCCCATTGATTTCAAATCTTTTCTTTCCATTGTTTTTTCATTTAGTTTAACTACGTTGACAATACATCATCCTGCATTCTTATTCTATTCCTAATAACTATTACCTAATTTTACGCTTAAGTAGTTTCAGTTTACACATTTTTAAATGATATAACCAACTACAAATGTAAACACGTTTTTGTCACCCCAATAATCTGAAACTTCAAAGCGCTAAGTACTGAATGGCTATGAGTATAAAATAAATAACAGGGATTCACAGGTCCGTCGAATTTATCGTCGGCAACGATCATGAACAAAAACCGTCGTACAGCCGACTGATTATATAAACATTTCTGGGATGGATTATATATTTACTAAAAACATTTATAAACATTTTTGTGTAATACAGGAAATTTGTAAGTCAATACTGTGCGTGAAATGTTTTTACATGCAGGATTCGAACCAGCGACCCCTGTCTAAATAACGACCCTCTCTATTCTTCTCTATATGGGTCAAAATTAGGCTTTCGTACATGTTTATACGAAATGCTTTTCGAATTTCTGTTTCTTTAAACAGGGATCATAGTTGTTGTACTGGATAACGGAAGATCCCATAAGAATGAAGCAATTCATCTTGAAAACACTTTCGTTGAGTATAACATACTTGCAAGCAAAATACAAAAATGAACACAGCAAGATAGTCTGACATAAGTATTTCCTTGTTGGCCTCTCGAGAGATCACTTTTTACCACAGGTGAAGTTTTAAATATGAAGAATATAAGTACTGGATGAAACAGTTCAAAGTCAAAAGACCATACAATGTTAACTCAAAATAGCTAAATACAAGAGTGTCATAAGTCATCGCTTTCATCTCTCCAAGTCTTAGGTCCGACCACGGCTCGCACCATTTGCCTTGAACGGGCAACATCGCTAGCTCTCGGACGACCTTGCTGGTGGTTGCCCTGTCTCTCTTGTAGGGGGTTCCTATAGTCATCTTCCTGTTGCCACGACTTTGGACGCGTGTTGAAATCACTGAACCCAGCAGGGCCAAACTTCTTTGGGCTTCTTGGGTCGCCTCTGCCTCCGCTCCAGGAATCAGCCTCGTCGTACTCATTGCTCTGATCAGAGTAAGATGCCTCGGCGTCGGACTGGAATTGATTTGGGTTCCA
Source organism: Evasterias troschelii (assembly GCA_032357145.1). Classification (NCBI taxonomy): domain Eukaryota; kingdom Metazoa; phylum Echinodermata; class Asteroidea; order Forcipulatida; family Asteriidae; genus Evasterias; species Evasterias troschelii. Next base: position 4,687,576 of record JAUELU010000031.1, on the reverse strand, counting down.
CCCCTTTGCGGCCCGGTTGTAATTCATGTAGGGTTGAGCCCCGCTATGGAAACGCGTGGTGTCACTGCCACCCTTCCAAGTGCAACCGATTTTGACGGGCTTGGTGGTGGTTTGCCTTGGACCTTGCTGACGTTGGCGGATCGAGTCGACCTCGCTGTACCCAGGCGGCCCTCTTTGTTTGACTGCAACTGGATTCTGCAGCTTAGGCTTTGGTTTTGGTTTTGGTATCGGTGGATGAAAGGCGTCATCTGGGAGACCGAGAGGGTGTTGGGCCGCTGCTTCCCATGGACTCCTCTGCCATGGGCGTCCTCGCTCTCCATATCCTTGGTCATAGGGGTCATGTTGAGGAGCAGCGGGTACAGTGCTCTCATCAACTACATACTGATCGGATCTGTCCTTCATCCTCTGGAAGAGGGTTGCCGCTCGACCATCCCTTCTTCCCGTCATCAGCTCACGGCTTGACATAGCTCGACCAGGACTAAATCCCTTAATTATTTGACGTTGTGACGGTCCTCTAACCTCTCTCGCCCTCAGCCGTAAATTTCTCCCAAAAGGTGGCTGAACCTCAGGATGTCTTGTGACTGGACCAGTGTAGAAATCGTGCTCAATTGCCCTGACAAGAGTCTTCAGGGGTCCTCTTTGTGGCCCGGTTTCTGCGAAGTGAATTGAGTCAGCTGGTATACCCCGCTGCTTCAAGTACATCAACGTGCCCTTGTGAGAAGGGCGTGTGCCTGTCAATTCTTCCAAGCTAAGCTCGTGAAGTTCTACTGGGTGAATCTCTCGGGCGTGCTGGGGCCACATGCAGCTAGATGGCTGGTGTCTTGTTGTGAAGGAGCAGGTGCACCTGCTAGACTATCTGCATACAAAGAAAGAATAAGACAAAACACCATTGAACATCTTTTTTATATACAATTAAAGAGATCGTTTGCTGCATTCAGATGAGGCAAGCTTACTACTTTTCACGACAACGAGGGGGGGGGGGGGGAGTGGGGACATCCCCCAATTGAAGTCTACATAATGTCTCAGCAAATACATTGATTTTTAAAGAGCATAATGGCGAAGATAATGGCCATAATTTCCCTTTACGGTTTTTATCTTGCTATCAATTCACTTCCAAAACTTTCAAAAGATTAACTTTCCCTTTTTATTAAAAATTTTCAAATAAAAACAATTATCAAAGTTTTTCAATTTTTCATAACAATCTTGAATTATGCATAAGCAAACTGCACCTACCACACAACCTTTTTTTGCAGGTAGCATAGTGCAGTACTTAACATTATCGTTGAACAACAACTGCACTATTTCGCGAATGGCACAATAAGTTTGCAGAGTTCACGACCTTAGGTTACCGGCCATAGAAAAATCAACTCAAGTATGCCATACAGTATGGTATGGTATGTGTCGGCGATACCAGAGTGCCTTATTTTGTATGTGAATTGTTGGTTTGGAATTAAGACCTGCAGCGGGACGCCGTTTAAAAAAAATGTTATAAATTTTAGTTCAAACAATGGGATATGTTGTTATTATGGTATCAATTTATTTTTGACTACGTAGAGTAATTGGGAGGAATTTGGATTGGTAGGGTACTTTCTGGAAAACGAATTCACAATTCTCTGAGAAAACAACAACTAGGTGGACGTATTTGTACATGTACCTGTAGGCTACATGTATTTGTATCCATGCCCTCCGATCTGTACAAAATTGCCTGTGTGCCCGTTGAACCAGATCACGGTTTTAGCCATTTTGGAAGTGGCGTAACCGGACAAGCGGGGGCAAAGGCATAATATATAATAATATTATATTATTATATATACATTTTTTTTAGGGGGGGGGGTGGGTGGGTTGCAAATGTGGCCACTGCATCTTGAACACCCCTGTTTAGATTGGGCAGTGCTTTCATATCCTATTAATAATGTTTAAATGGAGTTTATACTTTTGGTAAATGTCAAAGACCGGTATCCTCACTTGATCCCAACATATACATGAAACAACAAACCTGTGAAAGTTTGGGCTCAATCGGTCATTGCAATCACCAGAAAAAAGTGAGGACAACCTTATAAGTGTTTTCCGAACATCGAGTTTTCGACTCGTGAGATAAAAACTAATTGTTTTACTCATTTCTCTTTTACATATTTCAAAGGGAATTTCCCATCATGACCATCTTTATGTAAGAACCTTTATAATTTTACTCTAACCAATATTACAAACACCCTATAACAAAACAAATGTGTAGTATTTTGGTTCTTATAAAGTTTATGTCACTTGTATAATACTTGTTTGCATTCTTGGGAACATCAATGACCCCTAATGTTTTATTGCCAAACCGTTTCCCCAACGCAGTGTTCAAATAACTTACTGAATGAGTTTAAGAGGACGTGGGACGGAAGTTTACGAATAAAACCGACATGCGATCATCGGATGTTGCTATTTGGACGGAAGTTTACGAACAACACCGACATGCGATCATCGGATGTTGCTATGATTTACAGGCTCCCGTGAGACTGGTCAATGACACCAGCAATTATTTATCAAATTAATCAAAATTGGGAAAAGCCCTTTAAGAATTCTGTGACATTTTCGTCAAATGCACTAGTTTGAAATAATCAGCAAACGTCAACTTAAAAAAAGCAACCCCAACTTGTGTTGTGTGCGATTTGACCTAAGAACTATTTTAACAATTCGTAGCATTTTGTTGAAAGCAGTATTGTTCGATCAACCTTTTCATGCGAAACTAAAATCTCCACTTAAACAAGAAAAACAAAAAAACTATAAAAGTATTAACGCAGGCATATGAAAAACATCTTTGGGGGAAAGCCTAGAACTATTTGTTGTTATT
>JAUELU010000031.1:4664263-4677144 GCA_032357145.1 Evasterias troschelii | reverse complement strand
CTCAGAATCCTTGCACCCCTCTTTCCCCCACCCCCAAATTATAGTTTAAAAATGCACAAATGAACGGTTCAAAAATAGTACTAGTCCCACTAAGTATGTCTTTGGCCCCGCTTGTCACCCTCCCCAAATGAAAAATCTTCTAAAGACTCAATACTTAAAGTATTTCCTATATGTACTCGTAACCAATATTCACATCCAAACAATTAATCCATTAATAGTGCCGTAAAATTTTGTTGCACGCTGGATTTGAATTTGAATTTTCACCAGCCTTTCAAACCCTGCAAACACTATAAAAGCCGAAAATACTAAATTTCAAAATCATCATGTTCCAACAAAGTTCCACTGACGTTGTTTACCAAGTTCAAACAAAGATTTACGTCACTGACGTTGTCTACCGCTGCACGGAAAACACGGACAGATCATTTTGCAACAAGAGACGATGAAGCGTCATCCAATGACTTTTAAACGCCTCAGTTTTATAATTTTGTGATTAGCATTTTATACGATCGTGATTTTCTGGTATGTGATTAATATCGAGGGATTGCAACCACACACTGTGGTGGGTGGATGGCATACCTATAAGTGAATCACACCACGGGGCGTCAAAACAGGTAATAGGTTTTTTGCACATTCGTGTAAGCTGAAGAGAGTTATGTGTTCATTCAATGAATGTGTTAATTTAAGATGAACTTAGTTGTCAGTTGTACGTACCACTGGCAGATGTACTGATAAAATTGGTGATGCCGACGTAGAGGGCGTTTTCACCGCCATGACAAGCCAGCAGAATGAGCTGAAAGTCATAACGTAGTTATTTAAAGTGCACAACATGTTCGTAATGACATTGAAAAGGTCAACGTCAAGCCTCATTCATAACAGCAAATAAGTTTCTAACTCTACACACACAGCATCCTAAGTGTACAAAACAAACGTACTCAGGTGACTGCTCTGTGTTCCGATACCCCTTGTCCCGATACCCCTCGTGAGCTGTACGCTAGGGAGGGTTGGGTTAGTGTTAGGGTTAGGGTTAGGAAAATACATTAGGGGTATTGGATCATATGGATGTCAGAACATTAGGTGTGTAACCGACTAGTTAACCAGCGGTTTAAACTTAATATACAAGCCATGGCTGTTTCAACGGGTCTTACCGAATGTCAGCTTTCTTTATTATAGTTCAGCAGATAAGTGGAAACTTCGTGCACTTTGTGGTAAAAACATATCAAATGGCACACGTGTATTTGTTCCAAGATATGACAAATTTTATATTGTGGTGCCTTTTCTGAGATGTTGTTAGTGGCCTTTTTGAAAAATGACTGCATTTTCGCATCATAATGTTGGGTATAAAAATCTACAATTTGGTGTATGTACGTTTGTTGGGTCTAAGAGCTCAAAAAACATCGTTGAAAGTATCAAACTTTTAAGTCTCCCATTTTCAAAATGTAATCCATATTTGTTGAAACCGGCGGCCATTAATTTTTGCATGATACTACACAGCATCTTTGAAAGTGAGAGGTCTAGAATTTGTATTGAGTGTCTACAAACTAGTTTAAAGAGTGTTAACAGTTCAAAAGAAACATTTCGATTGCGTCAGACTTTAAGGTCTCCCGTTTCAAAATGGCCACCAAATTGCAGGCCTGCAGAGATGGGATCCTATATTGTTCATTTTCTTGTACCACGTCTTATGTTTTACCACAAATTGCACAAAACTACCAAATTGTAGACTAGTATGACAACCTCAAAACAGAAAAATATTAATAATGGCATCACTTCATTCATAGTTATCTGATCATTATTATTTTCACTTTTACCTCTGTAAAATGTATCTCCCCTGTCCATTACTTAGAGGGGTAAAATTTGGTTTGGGTGTAAACTCATCGCGGAAATCAAATTACGACACACACAGTTTTTATTCAAAGCAAACTGACTTCGATTTTATTTACTCATTTGAGTTTTTGGTTGTTAAGTTCCTATCTTATCATAAATCACACAAGTCTGCAAGCAGAATATAACTCGAGTTTCTAAACACCCAGTAAATTAAATTCTCAATAATTACACACAACAGTAATACTCAGCGATATACATTGTCTAATATATATTAGAATTTTCATCATAACTTATAAACTTTACAATCACTCTTCATTGTAAAATATCATGCAGTTAATGTTCAACGGTAAACCATAAAAACTACCGGGTCGGAATTGACCCGGGTCCCGTGGGGGCCTAACCCGTTTTCATGGTCAGCATGACCCGAAATCTGTGTTAAAATTACCCACAATTGGGTCAATCGGACGCAGAATCCAATCCCCCCTTTTTTCAGGGTCAAACTTGACCTAGAAATGGGTCAAGCTCCATTGGAACCTCCGGGTCAATTTCTGACCTGGGAATTGTTAGAGTGTACTGTAACTAAAAACACGTGTCAATCAAAAGCACGTTTCAAACAGTCACATCGTTCTGTGAATGCTTATTTTTTTATTTATTAGTTTAATACAAATTCAACGAGCCGATTGTGTTAAAGTATCCAATGTTTACTTGCAAAGGTTCCCAAGTAAGCCACCATAACGTTGCATTACATTACTTCCCGAATATGGATACATCTGAAATAAACAAAAAATAACCAAACTATTGTTTTCATACTATTCTAAAAGTACCAACATAAAAATGACTAAATAGATCTCTACATTCTGAAGGCACACATTTCATATTATAATGATCAACAAGAGAAATCGTTTGGATAAACTTTTGTTAGAAATCACAGTTCAATAATGGTTAAAATCTTCAATTAACTCACAATTATTAACATAAAATAATTTAAGAAAGTATCTCTTTTTAACTAAACTTTCACAAGCACTGATCACATCAGCCTGTCACAACAATTTACAGAAGAATTTTTCTATTAGGTGCCTTCCGGTACAACTGCCTTATTTACACACTTCAGTACATTCAGTGCAAAGCGTTTGAAAATTATTTTAACACAATTGCAATACAGGGTATCTTTAATGTCCAATAATTAATAATATGTCAGTCACATCTGTGCACACTCCGAGTCAAAAGTGATTTTGAGTCTTTTCGAATTGGCGTCTGCGGCTGACGCTGTGAATGAATCAAAACGTTACTACGCGGCAGTTAAGGCATTCACCTAGCAAAACCTTTGACAACAGCCACATCTGTAGCTGCCAGTTCGAACACTCACACACAGTCACACTAAACTGGCCTCAACTTTATACAGCTTGTTAATTCAAACAATACTCAAAAAATGGCATTCAAACAATTGTTGGATTGAGTAAGTTTCTCGGCAGAAGTCTGTATGCAGTGAGTAGCTTGTTCAATGTTTTTCTGAGTGAATGTTGTTGAGCAATCATTATCTCATAAAATGCAACTCTATTAAATGTGGCCACGGGTTTAAACAACCCGAATTTTCTCTCGGTGCTAATTTGATGGGTCGTTATAGACGAGGCTGTCAGCTGCCAACACATTATGGTGTCATAAAGACTCATTACAAACTTGACCCGGATTATATGCCCTTGTGAAATGATCATCAATCTGTATACATTTTAGTCTCTGATCCGGGGAAATCTTGTGAGTGTGTGTATTTAAGTTGCTCGTCTTACTTTCTCTTGCGGCCTTGTGACTGTCTTTGGACTCCTTAGCGAGCCATGTGACTGTCTTTGTACTCCATAGCGAGCCATGTGACTGTCTTTGTACTCCTCAGCGCCATACTACAGAATCACGTTCAGGATTATGTAATCCTTACACGCCTGATAGCTGCTCGAGCCTCTCCTTCAATTCCTACAAACAATCCCCTGTCACCTTCTGTAGAAATATGTCCAGTCAGGGATGAGTTGTCATGGTTATGTTCACGAAATCAACAAGGATTTCACCTTTCATTGATCAAGAACCTTTCCTCAGCACCCTTTTCCCGTGCAGCGAAACAGAAATCCAAGCCGTACGATCTCTATATGCAAACAAACCGGGTTGAACATAGCAGAGGCTATTTTGATGACTTCGACTGAGGCTGTGTCTAGATCTCATCAACAAACATTTATGACCGTTTACGAAACGGAGGCAGGCTCAGGCTTAGGCTTAGGCTTCAGAAACGTCGGCCATATTGAAGCATTTGCGAATCCACCCCTCCCAAGGCTTCGTCAGGCTTCGTCACGCTCCGCTTTGGGCCGAATTCCGAAGCCTCAAACACAAGGCCTGAGCCTGAGCCTCCGTTTCGTAAACGGCCATATGAATGTTGTCCAACCTACACAGCCATAGCTTAAGTCACTGATTCATTCACGGCCTGACCTACTGTGTATTTTTCATCTCACGGCTTTGTCATATTTTATCTCGATCGTAGTTCATAACCATCTCTTATCACGCTACGCCATCTTGGTTTATCAGCTACATAGTCCATGAGGCTCGATCAGAACGAAACATCTGTAACGTGTTGTCTGTTTATGGTCTGGTACCTGTGACGTATGACCCACTTCATAACGACTTATGCACGACCTTCAGGGAACGTGACAAAATGTCTCCCAAATGCATCTTGCCAGCGTATTTTTTTTACTGTGATGGCAAAGCAGGTTTCATACAAATTTTCCCTTTCAACTGCCATCGTATGCAAAGAAAATTCTCAATTCTGAAAAGTTTCGTTGTTTTCCCGCTTACAAGTAAACCACATTTTGTGGACTTTCACATAACTGACCATGAAAAGTCATTTTGTACAGGTTATGCAACTTGTTTTCCCTCAATGCAACATGCTAAACAACAAACACAACTATAAAAGCATCAGTGCAGCTAATACTAAGTACAAAGTCAAATCGGTGGCAGCATTCGGCAAGTTACAATGTTTTATGTCACAATGATTATTTATCTTGGCTGATTAAAGACAATGAGCCAATTGAGCAGATGTACACAAATATTCTTATAAGCGAGTTGAACATTCCATTGCAAAAATCTCAAAATATTTTTGATAAACAGGGAAAGACTCGACGATTTTAAAAGAACAGGGAATCTAAAAAATAGTGTACACTTGCAAATGAAATCTCGTTCTAAATCATGCATTGACGACCGGCAATTTACAAGCTATCTTGATTTTGGCTTTAATCAAAACACGGTTTGTGGTGAATTACCTTGTTATGGACCTTAATATCAGTCATGATAGGGTGTTGTATAAAACCTTTGGAAAAAATTGAGGCATCAATCGCACTCAGTCTATTAACATATAGAAACGGAACATTAACTAAATTTAAGATTTTTGTTCAAACACTTATTAGCAATTTTGTCTGAAAACTGTCGTTTTCGTTGCTACTTTCGTCCATTATAAAGGTAAAAGTTTGTCAGATACTATGACAGTTTTTGTTATTTTTGTGGGTACACTCACTGAAATCGAGCAGTTTCAAGAGTTGACAATTTACAAAACATGTAAATTCTATTTGGAAGTCACTCAAAAGTTTACTATATAACAAAAGAAACAACTGTAAAGCTATTATTCATACACAGCAACAGAGCATTTCTTTTCAAATTCATTTTGATTGGATATGACACAAAGCTCAATAAATAAGTGCGATGTTTAAAATGTGTGTCAAGTTCACTGCACCACGAGACGACAAGAAAATGACAAGAAAGGGTGAACTTGTGTTATTAAACAATAGTTTTATCGGCTCATATAGTTTCCGGTTAAACCCGAAGGAAAAAGTATGACCCCGGATAGGAAGAGCAGGAATCGGAATCACTGACGTCACCACAGATACGAAACATAAGGGATTGTGCTCATTGCTTAATGGCTTAAAACACATGCGCAAGTTCGTGAGGCGAGTTGGATCATAGGTTACCCGAGTCCACACGCCCCGAATGAACGCTCATCATCGGAGAAGGCTTTGAACCATAGTGATAGCTAGCCGGCCTGCCGTTGGTGGCGGCATTGGGTTCTGGTTCATTAGAGTTCCCCCATCCACGTGGTTTTCGGTTATAGTCACTGAAGCCAGTGCTGTATTTAGCCGGCTTAGTCGGGAAGATTGAGCCCACGTGGGTATCTTCTGCCGAGTTCATTGACGTTTGGGAGGTAGGGGTCGTCTCGCCGGAATTTATAGGAGAATTCCATCCCCGTGGCTTGGGGTTAAAGTCTTTTGATTTTGATTCGACTGAGTGTTTCTTGGCATTAAATGCGGGTTTGGAGATCGGCGAAGCAGTTGCTGTCTGCTGCATGGACTTGGGGTCGTTGGCGTTGAACTTGGGTTTGATTTTGGGTGGTTCAGACAAAGCTCTGGATTGTACTGCAGGTACGATGTTTGAAGTGGCCATCCAAGCTGCTGGTGGTTTAGGTTTAGGTTGTGGAGCGTGTCCCTTTGTTGTCAAACCATCCACCTGAGTGAGGGATGGTCTCTTCGGTTTGATATGATGAAAAGCTTCGTCACAGTTACCAACGGGTGATTCCATTGCTGCTTCCCAGGGGGATTTCTTTGGGACAAGCATTGGATTATCTTGCTTCATTTTGATCTGCGCGGAGGAATATCCTTTGGGCTTGTCGGGCTTTTTTAACACAGGCGGTGGCTTTGCGTTGGTTTCGTCAATGACAAACTGATCTGAACGTTGCCGGCGCCTCTCAAACATATTAGCTCCACGACCGGTGGCCGATTTCAAGTCCACAACCAGACGACCCATATCCTCAGGGCTCACGATGTCATGGGCACACTTCTCTTTACTCTTCAAGTTGACCTTGAAGTTTGTCGGCTCCACCTTCAGCCTGAACTTGGTGCCTGGAGGAGGCGGTGGAGGTGCTACGGGTATAGCACTAAACTTTCCAGGTTCCGGAGGAGGTGGTGGCGGCGGCAGGGGCATCCCGATTGGCACGGCTCCAGGAGGCATTGGGTTCCTCCCTGATGCCACTAAGGTGACCTCAAAGGGTTTGACTTTCGGTTCGTTGACATCCTCCTCATCCTCGTCTGGCTTTTGACCCTGGCCCTCTACTGACCAACGGTCGCTACGCTTGCGTCGCTTGGCAAACATCCTGGCACCTTTGGCATGCTTGTCAGCCGGGAACATAAGGAGGTCTGCAATGGTCTTGCAGGCCTTCATTCTCATTTCTGTCGAGATTTCTGGGTCATCCTCAGAGTGCTTTCCTGGATACGAGTAGGGACGCTTAACTGCAACGAAACAAACAATTTGAAATAATTATTATGCCTATAGATATTATGTGGACAATGTTTACTTAATACTTATAGCTTTGACTGGTGTATTTGTCGTTCGTATAGGTTCGCCATTATGAGTCACCAAAGGTGCTTCACACTCTGTGAAAGCTTCCGGCTCAGATTCTGGGTCCGGTGGGGCCTGACCCTTTTCTGTGTCAGTATGACTCGAAATGGGTAATAATATGACCCAGAATTAGGTCAAACTGAGGCTGCATTCAACTTTAAATCCCACTTTTAACCAGTCAGCATGACCCAGAAAGGGGTCAGCATGATCCAGAAATGGGTAAGCATGACCCAGAAATGGGTCAGCAGCATGATCCAGAAACGGGTCAGCATGATCCAGAAATGGGTCAGCATGATCCAGAAATGGGTCAGCATGATCCAGAAATGGGTCAGCATGATCCATAAATGGGTCAGCATGATCCAGAAATGGGTCAGCATGATCCAGAAATGGGTCAGCAGCATGATCCAGAAATGGGTCAGCATGATCCAGAAATGGGTCAGCATGACCCAGAAATGGGTCAGCATGATCCAGAAATGGGTCAGGTTTCTTGTGACTCAGACCCCGGCTTAATTCTGAACGGAAGCCTTCAGAGTGACTTCCTTCCAAATAATATAGTCTCTTTGTAAAGCAGTGTATGGAGTTTTGCTTGTTTTGGTATTGCCAGGTGCTAATAATTTTATGCAGGAGAGTTTAGCTGTAGTAAGTGAAAACCAATCGACCACCAGTTAAAAGAGTTCAGTAAAGCCACTTTATAACCTTTACTTTGATGTTATGCTTATTTTTATTTCTCTCCACAAGTTCAATAAAAATGTACACACAAAAGATATATATACAAAATAGATATGGGGAAGGCTAGACTGAGGAGGAACATGTAAATGTTCCTATAACCTAAAGGTTCAGTCTGCCGATAAAAATATTTCTAAAAGGTACAGACACTCAATATACACAGGGGAAAAGGATAACAATTACAAAGATATGAACAATTAACAACTTTGAATGCGAGGTAGTCATTAGGGTGTACCATTTTGAAGGGGTTGTGCGTTAATGGCTGGACATTTTGCCGTTTGTTTTCGAATTGTAAAAAAAGTGTTGACTTACTTTCTTTTGTTATTTTTTATAATTTTATTGTTTTTATGGGGCGGGTGAGGGGGTTCACTTACGTTCAGTATCTGGTCTGAGTTTTCTTTTGCTGTCAGTTGTGTCTTTTGATGGTGCTGCACGTCTCAAGATTACAGTCGGTTCTTCCTTGATCTGCACTGGCACTTGCGGCTTGTTTCGAATTTCTGCTCGCGAAGTAATCTGAATCGGCTCTTCCTTTATCGTTGAGGGTGGCACACCGCTGTCTGTGGAGAGCCTCTTCGATTGGGAGGGTAGCTGAGGTGCGAAGGTTATGGTGACCTCCTTGCCGACAGATGTCCTCCTCGGTCCGGAGACATTGCCAGACCAAGTTGTCGTTGAGGATGAATCTTTCTCCTTCCAAGGCTTATTCGAAACTTGAATCTGTGGCTCCCATCGAACTGGATTAGGAGATGCATTCTGTTGCTGTTGGCTCTCCTGGAACGGAGTCTTCGTCTTCGGCAGTGGAGCTGACATCATGGGGACTACTTTCCGGTACGATGGCTGGTTTTCCTGATCCCCTTCCACACCATACTGCACATGCGCTGAAGTCGTGTGCGCCGGCGCACTGGTTGAATATGCCAATGGTGTTTTCTTGGCCTGCTGTGATTGACCACCTGGGGACCAAATGGCTGGTTTGGCAGCTACGTTGATTTTTGGAGGGTTGAAAGATACCGTATTTCCTCTCCGCATCCCTGAAAAGTGTGACATTCAATCATAAAAATTTGACTCAGGTGTCTTCTCTCATGAACATTAATAGTTAATGAGGTTTTTCAAATTGCATTGCCAACCTGTTAATGTGCAAAATGAAAAACGTTTGACACCATGAGTTAGTCAATTCGAAGGCAAATGGTTGCAGGGTGGAACTTGGAACTTTCAACTTGTATTTGAATCTACTGAGATTAAAACATTATTGTACGGAGAGCTTGAAGCTAAGATATTTGTAGATTGGAGCCATGGAAGGTGGTGTCTTATTTGCATCAAAGAAGATATACTTATTGAGGTGAAGTTTTTGGAATAGAAGATAATTTATTTCAAATCCCTTTGTTTGTAAAACACGGTGTTTAAAATATTATACAATATTATGTACCTGTGTCTGAGAGGAAAAGCAATGCAATATAATGATTTTGTCGTGTTGTAGGAAGGAATGTAACACTTCCTTATGTAGTTTGGGCCAAGTGGTTTTGCGTTGGGGGTTTAGACCGTTATGTGATCTGCTCATATAATGTCTTTGTAATTTTGAAATAGCATTGTTTCTCTTGACTAAATTTGTCATACGTGTGTTTCCTTTAAATTACTCTCCATTTTAACTCATACCTTTTAGTGCAGTTTGACCTAACTTGTTGTTTTTGTGTTAAACACTAATATTTTACTCACCTTCTCCCTCTGCCGGTTCATCTTTAGTCTGCACGTGTGTTATGGTTGGTACAAGCTTTCTCTGTGGAGTTCCTGTGAAAATGTAAATGTATATTGTGATTAATAAATAATCCTTTGTATGGAACGTGTAGAAACGTTTAAAGGCACTGAACACAATTGGTAATTACTCAAAATAGTTGTTAGCATAAAAACGTACTTGGTATTAACGAGCAATGGAGAGCTGTTGATAGTATAAACCATTGTGAGAAACGACTCCCTCTGAAGTAACGTAGTTTTTGAGAAAAGGTAATTTCTCACTCAAATAAAATAATAAAAGACTTCTGCGAAGCCTTTTATTATTGGCATCTAAGAGCACACAAATTTGTGCAAGGGTGTTTTTCTTTCAATATTTTCTTGCAACTTCGATCCAATTCAGCCTAAATGTTCACAGGTTTGTTATTTTATGCATGTTGGGATACACCAAGTGAGAATACTGGTCGTTGACAATTACCAAAGGTGTCCAGTGCCTTTAAGCCGCAGTTGATAAAGGTTTGTGCATCATTAAAATGAGAGGTTTTTTACACATCTTCATTCAGTTCAAGATTATTCTAATTGGACAATAATACTATATAATATTGAAAGTCATTTCGTTAGTGGTAAATCCTAGCTCTTCAGTGTAATTGGTTACATAATAAAACAGGCTACCTACCTTGTTGCCTTTGCGGTTGCGCAGCAGGTGAAATCTGATAGGTTGGTACTCTGCGTGTCTCTGCACTGCCGTTCACATGCTGTGTAGATGAGGCGTTGATGGGTATAGTCTGCCCACTGTTACTCCGTCTGTAAGCAGTCAAATTATCTGGCATCAAACCTCCCTTCTCTATACTTGTCATACAACGCATTCATTACGACAGCCAAAACAGTCGTAACAAATTTGTGTATACTAGTTAATATGTATAATAACAAATATATGTTAAAACCTAAATTTTGTTTCCACTCGAATAAATTGGTGTAAATTTAAAGGTGTACACTCTAATGGCTTCTCGGTCAGAGTTAATTCTGATTCCGAGCCCCGTGGGTCCTGACTCTCTTCTTCACCATTATGACCAGAAATCTGGTGTCATCATTAAACTGAAAAACATTTGCAAAACTGACGCAGAATCAGAGTTCAAAACCCAATCATTAAAACCAGTTTCCTTGTCAGCTTGACCAAGAATTAGCCCAGCCTCCTGAGACCTCGAAATTGGGTAAATTTTGACTTGATCCGAAAGTGTTTACTGTTTAGAGTGAATCAATACGGTAGATTAAAAAAATAGCTGAAAAACGTAAGTATCATAAATGCTTTGAATTAAAAAGACTCAGTGCGATGACATTTATCAATAAAGTAAACAAAGTTACAGCGGGAAAATGGTTTGCACTTCGTTATCCACAAATTAAATACGTTGGACAGATCATTTTTTTAAAATCTCTGATGAGGGGAATGCAGTATATAGATCGTGCAGGTCTCGCGAGTGTTCGAACATTTTGGCCTGTTAAAGTGCGTGATTTTGTTTCCTTCACGTGTTAGCCTAGAGCAATGAATGTATGGCCAAAGTAGTCCTAAATTTAATGTTCGAATATACGCGCAAGTCGTTTCTATTTATTCATTTTTCAGGGACCTAACGGTCATTGACATTGAAAATTAATTTATTTCCAGTGTTAAGTGGTATTTTCCTTTTCAAGGTATCAATGAATCACTAGTTACAAAATAGGAATCAAGTTTGGAACCCATAATGTAAGCTGAAACGGCCTTTCATATCACGACTAGTATGATATGAAAAAAAAGAGGTAGCGTAACTTGCGATAGTTTCCAGAGTGCAGCTTGTAATACATGCATACCAGATGACGGGCTTGTTCCGTCCGCCATCTTTGTCCATAAACTCCAGGGAAACAGTGTAATATACACTTACTTTCAGTGCCTTCATGGAAACGTAATAAAGTCCATTATAGTTTAACAATCCCTCCATATATTGTAGAAGATAATGAGATTATATGGGGTGGTATTTTTATTCTTAAATTTACATTATAATCTCAAACAATGTGCATATTACAATCTTGTACGTTTCTTAAGATCTGAAAAGTTACCCCTTTTAGCATCCAAACCTGACAATAATAATGAGTATTGCTGAGTGTATGAAATGGTGTTTTAACTTTCATTGAAATGTGAATATTAAGTGTATGTTTATTACTATACTCATGTGGTTTTGGTCACCACTGAATGGCCGTTTGAGGCTACCGTACCTGACAATTTCCAAATCCAGCGTATCCACGGTAGCGTCCACGTAACCCATGGCAACATCCCGTCCCACGTTGCGGACGTTGTGGCCGTTGACACTGATAACTTCATCCCCTTCTTGGAGCTTGGCGTTGAAGGCTTTACTTTTTCTACGAATCTGAAAATTAAAAGAGAGAAACGGAGAATAACAAAGTTGTAAATTAGGGCTCGATTTTACAAAGCACCAACATTCATATAAAGATGAGTTGTCATGTCACCATCGTGGTTTGTATTGTGACAGCACACGTTGCTTAGCAGTAATCAGATTGATACAAATCTGAAGACCAATCCCACCTTTTTGTGGATTCGAGCCCAAAACTGGAAAAATTGCAAGAGAGTAACACTTAACAGCAAGTTATCCATAAAAAGTGATGTTTGTAAAAGTGTTTTAAAATTGTCGAAGTTTTGTTAATTTTGTTTTAATATTTAGCTTGTATTCATCCCAAGTCTTTTGCATTGTAGGCCTATCTTGCATTATGTATCTATCAGCTGTAGGCCTACATAGGCCGAACAAACGTAATTTGAAGTCAGGTTACAAATTGTGTCCTTTGAATCAGGCATGATCTTCCTACTTCAGTCTGATTTTCAATTCTGTTGCCCTTGGAAAAATAAGATTTTTGTTTGTTAATATTAGGCCTGAAAAGTCTATACACTTTGTGTACAAGGTAGGCCAGCCAATGTACTTTATAAAATGTTCCTAGTTTTTTGCCAAGTACCAATATTATCATACCTGTTGAATCGACCTTATACATCAGATACAGTTTCTACACTTTAAAACATGATCAAAATAACATTGTCCCCTTTAAAGGGTGTTTGTAACATTGGTTAGAGTAAAAAATATATAGGTTCACAGATTCACACATAACTTACATGGTATAAAGATGGTCATGATGGGAAACTCTCTTTGAAATATTTTTGCTTT
>JAUELU010000031.1:4651265-4664163 GCA_032357145.1 Evasterias troschelii | reverse complement strand
ATGTATATGTTGGGATACACCAAGTGAGGATACTGGTCTTTGACATTTACCAAAAGTATAAACTCCCTTTAATGCATCACGTCCACGACTGCATTGTCACAAACCAACGTCTCAGAGACTCACATCATGCACGACGTAGGAAACATATGTTCTCATGTGTTGCAACTCTTGGGCCTCTTGGCACCAAACATGGCGACGCTTGAAGTCAAGACAAATATAAGAATTGTGGAGCGCCTTTCCAACTCAAATTTCATGGCAAGTTGTTTCTATACTAAGACGGCGGAAATGCTTATTCACCAAGGATTGTACCCTTGTGGTGTAGAAAAGAAAGAAAAGGAAGTGGGTTTTACGACAGAAATGTCGAAGTAAATGCCAGCTCCCTTGGCAATGCATCACTATTGTTGAGCTCCTTTTTGTAAACAACCTTATGATGTAACCGAACCTACAGACCATGTTACCTTTGTTTACAGAAATAGTGACCCTATACATTAAAATGCATTTCCTGACAGGCAAGATATTGTGTCATAATTTCCACATAAATTCAAGAGTTAAAAAAAGCAACAGCTGTACAGCTTTTGAGATGTCCCCCCTTTCTTCATATCAAAAGTTGAGAAAAATCAGACAGTGCAATCTCCATAAAACATAAGATTTATTGTAATCTTCCATTGAGCTGTGTACAAACTGTGCCTGCATGAAGTCCAGGCTCTGTGGCTCTTATAGTAATGTCTCATGACGCAGTCAAAAGTTCAACACTCGGAACATTAAGGTAGGGTAGGTACAGTGTGTGATTTTAAAATTAAAGTAAGTGCAATGAAACCCGAAAATACCTAACAACTGTCCCTTGGTTTGACTTTAATATAAAATAAAGATTCAAACAATAAAACAAAAGTATGGTGCTTTGTCATCAGCATGTGCTTGGTGGCGATGGGCCAAGTTTATAAAAATAACTTCTGTAAGGGGGGGGGGGTTATGGTCACATGAGTCACAACAAATCCCAAGTTGGGTTTTGATTAATAGCTGGTAAAATGTACGTACGAGAAAACTGAGTACAAACAGTGATTTAGGTATTGACCTTCTCTCAATGGAAGGACACGATCTGCGGGGGTTGTTCTGGCAAGAAGAATTTGTGGTTATTGTGTTTAATTATCCACACCTCACTTGCTAAACCACTGGGTACATCTAGGCTTGATCTTTGAGATGATATGTGCATAATTATAAGGCTCATACTGCAACTTCATGTTATCTTACACAATTACCTTCCCAGTCGATAACGATAATTTCTAACAAATGTAAAGAGGAAATATCCGTCAACATGGTATCTTGGTCATACCTAAAAACCAGTAACAAATGAGGTTTCCTTTTAGTCTAAACGCGAACTCTCATTCTGACAGGTTTTCCGTTTTTGCCGATTTTTTTTCCTCCTCGGGACACCTGTGACACGGTACAGTCATTGCCAAAGTGGGTGCCTCGATATAGGCACGTACGGGCACCAATCTTGCGGCAAACATTGTAATCTTGTGGTTTCTTTTTGAACTTAACAAACTGATCCCCGCCCCCACCCCAAATATTGATACCTGGACACAATAACATTGGAAGAAACCGTGCGTCCAGAAAATCAAAATTGCAATTTTGTTCATAATTAAAAATTTAAGAAAATGTTGGATACTCTTCAAAAAGACATAACATTTTATAATACACCGAATCAACCATCCCAAACTCTTTTATTCGTATACCGAATTGAATTTTCTTGTAAAAAGCGTAATAGCTTAAGAGTTTCCCCCTCCATGTCTGTCTGAGAACCTGCGATTTAGTAAAAAAATTGGCGGCATTACCAAAAATAACCTGTTACTTTATATATCAAAAAGACAAACTTTCCACAAAGAATGACAATTAAAAACCCACACTTTTCAGGTGTTTGAATTCGAAAACAACTCTTAGACTAAGTTCTCAAGCAAACTCAAATAATGTCCCTCCCTTGAATCCAAAGTGATTTGATTTGATTTGATTTTGTTTTTATTTCTTCCTTATATTCCACAATAGGAGTAACCTAAAAATAACACAGACCTTTCAATGACTGCCCGCAAGATATGTTTGTCCTCTATTTTACAATTACTCGCGATAAAAACCATGGATCATCTGTCATCGCCCCAAGAATTACCAAGAAATTTCAACTTCCTTTATCATAGTGAAATTGTAGGATGAGTAAACACTCAGCGATTCCCACATGATTTGAAACTGAGGTGAACTGTCACCGAAAGTGAAAATATTGAGAATATAATTCATTTATTTATTACTTGTGGTGGCGTTGTGTGGGTCTGAGTGATTGTTTCCTTCGTATAATTGGAGAGAGGATACATCCTTAGATGGGAGACGTTTGGAAAATAAATGAAACATTCCCGTCTTCACATTTTCCCACCATATTCTTAATAGTAATTTATTTGTATGTAGTAATAAAGTGAAGCGTTAAATACGAATATCAAACCGACTGTTATTTGTGTTTTGCCTCTCTACTAAAAAATGTGTATTTTTTAAGCACTGTTTATTCAGTAATATTCTGTAGTGTGGAAAACAACAACAGGCATATCACTCGGGTGGGAATTGAACGCACGACCTTTGTCAAGCTATAGTAGATGTCTTACCATCAGACTGCCGCGCTAGCCCGGTAGCTAGTGGCAGTTCAAATCCTACATTTTATAAAAAATTGTAGAGCTCGAACTACTTTTATTCACCGGGCTAGCTCCATGGTCTAGTGCTCTAGCATAGCAAAGGTCTTTGGTTCGAATCCCATCAAGTGATATGCCATGGATTGTTTTCTTCACAGGGCTCGGGAAAGTACTGATTATACAGCACTTCATACACATCAATGGCAACAAGAAAATTACTTTATTTAATATCACTTTTATGAAAAAAAAAAATCCAACAAAAACAAACACCCAAAGACAAAACACCCAAACAAACATGCAAAGTTAAATGGTTTTTTAATACTAAATGTTTGCCACTCAATAAAGAAGAAATGACATGATATGTTTTTTTGCACAAAAACCCAAACCCTTTCTGACAAATTTCGCTAAAAACTTTTTATTGTAGACACCTAACCGGATATCTTGTAAGTTTGACGCATACATTTCCAGAGGGCGTTTCTCAACCTATGGGACAATACATGTCCCCCCTGGAAATCAACTGGTTTTAATCTGCCCTGTTGACACATGTCTTAGAACATAACAGGACTGACAACGATGATATCAGCAAACACCTACAAAAAAGTGGCACATAATTGATTCGTCTTTGAACCAAAAGTAAGACAAAGCGATCGAGCGCCTGGTAACTATGAGCTTGGCCGACTTCGCCGAATTCACCGTCTTCGTACTTGGAAAATGATTGAAATAATTTGTTCGAGACAAGGTGGAGCTACAATGAGGCTTACGTGCCTTTTGTCGACTCGATATGAATAATATACAAATCCGAGTGCTGCTGAATCATTCGTTCATGCGTGTGGTGGCCAACATTATTCAGGATTGATGATTTAAATCACTGTTGGCCACTTACAAAATGGCAGCTTACTCTGAGTACACCCTCTAGAGGAAAAGGACGGGTCAGCATAACACGACCTAATTTTGACCAGACAGGTTGCCAGACCAGGCGGCGTCAACACAGACCCCGTGGGGTCATGTCTTAATTTTTTAAGCGATTACCTGGGAATTGTTAGAGCAGTCAGTAGGGAGGTATGACTATCAACACGATACCATATAGATTGTAATTACAATGACCAATATATAGCCACGGGAGGTCTTGGATTGGGGCAACGACTTGTAGGAGGAGAGGGGGGGGGGGCAAAGGGGTTGAAAATGTGTCAATGTGACCAGTTTTAACTGCCCTAACACTAATAGTATCAAAGAACAGTAAAAGTCGCTTTGGAACTCAGTATAAAACGTAGATAGTGCAGGATCAGCCCTGTGTATAATTAGCATCTGGAGTTTCATGGTTGGGTGGTCTTTTGCGCCGAAGTCTGGTGCTGTAAGACTACGGTTCGTATCCCGTTCATGGTACTTCTGTCATTGAGCAAGACACTTAATAACAATTTTCCCGTCCTTTGTGGGTTGTGCAATGCAATACATTGTTTTTGATGTGTTCAAAGTTGTACGACCAGTGGACGTGAGCAGGGGTGGGGGCAACGGCCCTCCCAAATTCGGGCAAAACAGTATAGGGAAAAGCACAGCAAGAAGAGAGCATTGAACAGAGAAAGCAAAATAGACTTTTGACCTTGTATTTGAAATTGGTACGTATATTTTTTTATCTGTGAAACATTTCGGATATTACTGTCAACTCCTCTGCTCCCCTCAACCAAAGAATCCCAGTACGCCCATGAATATACTTGAACTTTCTAGACACAGAAGCTCTCTGCATGTTTATGTCCGCACGTGTTTTGGATGAATTGGAAACGTTGAACCACTTTTACCAGAGAAGCATTGATGCTGCTGAAAGCTTCCAATGCTGCAAGGAGAAACTAACGATGAAAGATTCAATCAATGTTTCAATAGTCTTGAGAATTAGCTAAATATACATATACCCTTGCGCGTGTGTATCGGCACTTAGTAATACATTTACAATGCGGAAGTGGGGGCTGCAGTCTTTTCCGCTCCCTGATGGCAGTCATTCTGTGCCAGTCATTCTGTGACTGTCTAAACCTTGGGAAGGGGACTATCCATCGAAAATACTATTTCAATAAGTATTGTTTTTAACTGTTTGTTACGTTTTTGTCTTGAAATTAGTATTTTCTCCCAGTGTCTGAAAGCTACTTCTCTGTTAACATACAAATCTACTTCTCTGTTTAGACACAAATTTAAAGTTTTGTAACGATATTAATACTTTGGGTTGAACAAAGAAAACATTGACTCGAGCGGGATTTGAACCAACGACCTCCGGTTTAACGTGCCGGCGCTTTACCAAATGAGCTATCTAGTGCTATGTTGGCGGTCTCCGTTTTTTATTAGAGTATTAAAACTGTTTTATTTGAGTTAAGCTTATTTTTTCACACTGAGATTTCTTCCACATTCTGTACAGTCGTTAACATCGTGAAGAAAAAGTGGACCAGGCTTGCGTAGACCACCGAATGTATTCATTTGAATACCGGGCTGCTTCTGACGTAATTTAGCACAGTCAAAGTCACAATCCTACCTACCTACCGTAGTATGGTTCAAACAATGTAAGTAAAAACAAACGCAAGATATATTCCTTCCGTGTAACTGTTGCAAAAAAGTAAAAAAAAATAATAAATTATCTAACACTTTATAGGCCTAACAGGCAACCCGTTGACCGTCGACTGCTGCGACAAAGAGTTAATAGCAATTATTCTGATTTCGATTATTTAACACTAATTAATTAACATCATCTGAGACCGATAATATGATTTGGTAGATCTGCTATTATGCTTTAAAGTTTCTCGAATAAGGCCTATTCGGAAATATATCTATATTTTTAAACTTCTAATTCACTTGAGTTTTGGTTGCCTTCAGTCTCCACGAATGCACAAATGCAAACCTGTGTGTTTATAAATCTGTTTTTAAAGAAAGAAAACAGTTTATATTATAACATAAATGATCTTTCCCTATATTGAAGAGTTTCTGCAGCGGCAATGTGATGGAGCGTTGCCCGAGTGACCCACAGTGCCGGTAATAATTGCGCGAATTAACCAGGCTTCAAAAACCTGTCTGATCATAATTGACTAAATCGTATCTTTCCTCAAGCTGTCTGTCTAGATGGCATCTGCTTTATGTGTGAAATACTGCCACCTTTTTCCGTAGGAAGTTCTTATATCATGTTTTTGAGCGTTAGTTTAATAAGGTTAACATTTCTAACAAAGCCATGCCTTGAGGTTCGGGTGGGGCTTGTTAGTGGTTGACCAGAAGTTAGAAGGCAACCACAAAAATATTGGTTTTGTGGTTGGGAAACGTATAACTTCCGTCGGAAGATGATTATGTCATCAATGAAGCTCGGCTGTGACCTTAATTCCCTGAACTTGAAGCAAGATCATGAGATTATAATGTGAAAGAGGCGACGGCACCTGGTGGGCGTGCCCCGCCTGCAAATAACAATAATGCCGACGCCACTGAATTAAGAATGCAGGGTCAGTTTGTTCTTCTTCTTCTCAAATGTACGTACCTTCTGTATGTATGAAAACAAAGACATAACTCAGTGGCGTCAGTTGATTTCGGCCTTATGTCTCACAAGAGAAGAAGAGGAATAAATACCTATTTGAATGGTTTTCAATCAATAAGGAAATTGAGTTCACATAAGATTTAACAGATTTTAATAGTGTAAAAACGGTAAATTTGAATACCCTTCTCCGGTGCTTTTCAGAAAGATTCGCGAAAACCCCTGTTACGACACCACTCAAGTTACGTCAGATGTGGGAGCTCCGTTTTGTATAGCCGCTGTGTTGCAACATGGAGGTATAACAAAGCAAACTCCCACACATGACGTCAAAGTGTTGCCACGTTCACGCGCGCCGTCAACGGAGGAAGTGTTTCGAATGTTACAAAACTTTATGGTCGGGGCCTAAATTTCTTTTCGATTATTACGAAAAATTTCGCAGTGTAATATCTTCATTACATTTAAATGATAAACAAACACATTATAAACAGCATTCCCGTTAAACACATTGCGCTGAAGTGTATAAGGAAGTAGGTAACAGGCTATGGGCTTTAATATTCGGTTATGGTATGCAAGTGTCACGCATACCGTTAACTTTCTGTACAAGGTTTACTGGACCCCTGAACAAAGCACGTTCAAACTCTTGACAGCTTCAGGTACAAGATAATTACAGCAGCAACACGAAGAGGTGTTGCAGCAATTCTGCTGCGAACTATACCTCACAACCTCATTATACATCCACAATAATTTATCACGACAACTATGTTTGAAGTCATCTTTAAAGTCATTCTTTCGGATATTTATAGACGCATGTAACAAAATATGAATAGGCCTAGATCAAATGGGCGTAGCAGAATAAACTTTTTCAGGGGCCCTGTACACAACGTCTTGTGATGAGAAAGCACAAGCAATAGAGAGCACCAATGGCAACACAGCAATAGCTTTATGCAAAAATCATATTAATAATGATAGTATAATAACAACTAAAATAAATACAAAGAAACAGCTTAAAAAACAAAACAAAACAAAACAAAACAAAAACAACCCAAGTTTGCAGGTGAAAGAACAAACAGCAAGCACATGTTGTCATTTATACGGCAACATAACAAGAGGCAGCCACAAGCTTTAGTTTGATTATCTTACGGGTGTCAAGTTGCCTCCGTGTCGCACTTCAGTATCTAGACTCGGAAGCCGTACAATTAAAGTTGTTACAGCCCTGCACGACGGGACAGTTATCACAGCCCCACTCCGTCCCGTCTCATCCCCCGGTAACACGGCAATCTCGACCCCCTCTTGGTCTGTCAACACAGACGGCACACCGTTTGTCACAGTCTTCGGTATACGGGTCCCCTGGAAGAGCTTTGCATTGTTGTCAACGCGTTTGACAAACTGCAGAGGATGGTTGTATTTGGAGTACACTGCAGGCCGGGCATGGCCGAGTACCGGTTTGGTTGCAAAAATTGGCATTTTCGGTCCGAGGCTTAGGTTATTCCGGCGTCCTGTGACTGAATTATCAGAGTAAAACCACTTCTGGCAACTTCTTTGAGGCAGTCAATAAATTATCGGGTGATGTTTCCCAACAATCTGATGGTAGTCTATTGGGTAACAATGTGTCTCAAAATTGAAGCATTCACAACGAACCAATTTTACACTTGATGTAACTCGAGGACATCAGTACAATACGCTCGATGGAGATCATAAAGCAACTAATCCTTCCGAAATGATGCCAAGAAGTCACATGTTACTACTAGTTGGCATTGCTGTCAAAATAGCGTGAGTGAAATCCTAGGATTTATAATCCTCATAACAAAAAGGTGAGACAATTTCAAGGGCATAACAGGGTCCTCAGCTGGGCTTTATTCTCCGTCGCCTGGTTGTCCTTGATAATTATTCACCTCCAAGGGATGATAACTGGTGCCTCAATTGCCCTTTTCCTGGACTTGAATTAGACAGAATGTAATTTAAAGATATTCTTAATCTTAAAAGTTCAAACCTAACGTCCCGTCTTTGAACGTTCGGTTGGGACGCACTCCGGTGCTGACAGAACTAGGAAGTGAAATCAAACGGGCACTCAGTTTTTTGGTTTGGCCGGCCGCTACTGAGGTACCACCGCGCAAACCTATTCCCGGTTCCCTACCGGACATGACTTCATTGGCCCAACGGGCTGCGGCTAGCTTGACTCACTTGTAAACACAGAGCACGTGTTTCAGTGCCCCTTGGAAAATGGCTTCGGAAGTAAATAGTTCTGGCACTCGGAATCTGCACTTAATGATTTTGAACATATTCAGGCGACGAGCTATAAATGCTGTAATGATGTAATGCGACAAAAGTGTGCTGTGTTCTGCTTGGTGACGAAAGTGCCCTACTTAAAGGAAAGGTACGAAATCAACATGGAAGCTTGGTTTTCCCCTTTCGCGAAAAGAGGAACTAAGCACAGACTGCTTAGTTTCTTGTTTTAATTTCATGTTAAACAATTTCTTCAAAGATATTAGTTACATTACTTTGTTCTTTAACTTGATATGGAAACCTTCAGGGGTAACTGACGTAGGTCCAGTCTGGACTTGATGATTAACATTAATTTTTAAGTTAACTTGGATATGTATGTATCCAAGCATGACAGATGAAATGGCCATAAATGGACACAAGGTGCAAGAAACAAGGGTTCATTGTCGGAAACTTAAAACTGTAAGTTGAATAGTGTGTATAATATTCCCGTATATTACCGCTAGCTCCATGTCTAAACGAATTATTATAAAGGTATCAAAATTAAATTTGGGATAAACAAATACACAGACACCCGGATGTTTGCACCAATAGGCCTATCATCTTTTTATCATTCTGAAACTAATCTGGTGATTCAATAATAATTCGCTCTGGCATTTCTTGCGATAAGTTAACCGAAAACCCCTACTTTCACATGTTTTGTTTTATCCGGGGTTGAACACTGTCAATATTTATTTACACCTCCTTTAAAGCGAAGATGAAGCCCGTTGAAGATACAGTTTTAGGAAATGCAAACCACACTATGTGGCGTCAAAGGTCGCGTCAGTGGTCTCGGTTTCTTTTATCAACATTATTGTCTGACACATTCGTCATGTTGTAGAAAACAAAATAATCTCTTAAAACAGCTGTTTCAGAGTAAGACTACAATTATATCATTTTTCGAATCGGCTGAGTATTGACAGACGTACAAAAACGTTGCTATTCAAGAAATCCCTAAAAACGCTGTTAACTAAATTATGATCGTGACTGTTAGTTCCAAATATAGCCCACCGTAGTATGATTTTTTATTTCGCAGCATTACAAAAATAAGCTTAGACAATACGTTCAGAACTGCTATGACTCGTTCGTCGGGACAAAGACAGGACAAGTACAAAGGATAGCCTACTCAATAGACTCTTTCAAAGTTGCATGGCCTGATTTTCGTCGTATTTTGAAACAAAAGGGTTTGCACATGCCACGGACGATGCACACAGAATGTAACTTGCAAAACATGGTTGATGGACGTGATTTAATGTCAAGATCCCGAAAATACTTCAATTTCAGTTTTCAATTAACTGGGCCTATCACTTATCTTTGCGGATTTGTTCGTGCAATACTTTGAATGACAGCTTGTAACTCTACAAATAGTTTAACATTTAAATCTATATACCAGTTGATGGGTCCAATCTGCCAAAACATGGACCAACTAGCATCTTTAAAACATGCTTGCTCGATCGAAAAGGGTACCCTCATAGTAGTATACAAAGTGTAACGTCCACTGCTTAAGGATCAGGCGTTGGAATGAATTATTTATACACCATTGGTTCATGTATTGCAATTTCAATTGCAATGCAAACTACACTTTTAATGTCTCTAGCATTGAAATTAAGAAAAATACGAGGATTATTCAAAAGAAAACCCAATATAAAAACGAACGAAGGCAGACTTAATGACGTTTGAGTAAAGGGGTGGCGGAAGTCACCACATTAAGGTGACGTTCATACTGGCCCATTGTGGTGAAGGGGCGGGACAGTCACCATAGTAACGTGGTGACATTCATACTGTAAGGGGCGGGGCAGTCATCATAGTAACGTTTCACTCTAAGGTGACATTCACACAGGATTACAGGCCGATTATGGTTCTATTTGCCGTGGCTCCCCAAGCGTATAACGTCAATCACCACTTATCACTCTTGGTAATCCAAGTTACAAAGAAGCAACGTGGCCTAGAGTTATAGCTGTCTGAAGTTCCCTGATACACCTCTACCGCAATGCCTTGGGAATACAAATACCGAAAAGGCTAGAAACCCTCGGTCCAATTGCTTCGGACGAATAGATGCGACAACTAAGTTTCAGGGATTAACTATTCCGGCGGAAGAAAAAGCTGTCTGTCTGAGTACTCACGTATACGGGGAATACTTCTCATTCTCAAACCCATCAGGGACACTCAAGGCAACAGTCAACAGTCGCGGTCAGTTACCTGATTGTCTGTGATTGACGACAATCAAGGAGTTCCATGGTTAACTCAAAATACAGCTACGCGCTGAAACACCAACTTGTTCAAAGTGAATGACCATGCGGTCAAACATGCTTGTATACAAAATCTTCCAGTTGTTTTTA
The DNA here is from genome assembly GCA_032357145.1 of Evasterias troschelii. Classification (NCBI taxonomy): domain Eukaryota; kingdom Metazoa; phylum Echinodermata; class Asteroidea; order Forcipulatida; family Asteriidae; genus Evasterias; species Evasterias troschelii. Next base: position 4,653,412 of record JAUELU010000031.1, on the reverse strand, counting down.
AATCCACGTTCTCTTTTGCCTGGTGAATATGTACGTATCTTTAGACCAATAAAAATGGGAGGTCCCTGGTACTTGATCGTGCCAATATAATCTGGTATTCCCATTAATTGTAAGATAACTTTCGCAGATTCAACAAAGCATTGCTCTTTTGAACTTTCATTGGGAAAGTTGAATAAAACTTAGTGTTGCCTATTAATGCCAAATCCGGCGCGCAATACGGTACCAGACTGCAAGAAGACCGTAGACTAACAATGACTCTCAAATAATTGTTTCTAGGCCGTGATAGAAAGCTGCAATTTTACTCTGCAGTCTTGATCTATATAGATCTGTTCATCAGTTAAAGAATGAGAAATAGAAAACAGATTCACAGTCGTCCCCTTTCATGTCCCGACAGGAAAACATAATTTCCGTGTATGAAGTATCGTCATTCTCTGCAGCCTGTACGAGAGTTCAATGACCTGTTATAGCGTCTAACTTCGGTACTTGCAACACTGAGGGCGCTATATCAACTTTCCACTGCTAGATGCCTTGGTCCAAGAATACTAAACTCCACAGCGGTTCGGCCCATCGGGATCGTCGCAAACCGAGAGAGGAGTATCAGCGCAGCCGGAATGTTCCGAGAGCACACGAAAAGTTCCGAACCGCTGTATAGAGGTTATTTTTTAGTGGCTTCCTTGGTCCAACAGTGATCAAATCTTTTATTTACTGGTGAGTTAGGCGGATTCTCACAGTTCAATATCTGCCAGATGTCAAAATATCTAATGGCAACTGATTTAAACACATTGTTCGACAACATTTGGTTTTGGTTATTTCCACCTTAATTTAAAGCCAAAGTATACCTTTGGCAATCACTCTTATGAATTAAAGTTTCCTAAAAAGTTTCCTTTTGCATTTCTTCAAATCAATCCCTTTTCAGCGCTCGTGCTATGCCATTTACTTTTTTGTAAGATACTTTGACGTGTGACATCAAAAACATCGTCTGCGTGTAAATAGAAAACTTAGTTTCGAAAACATTGAAATTATCACATTGAAGCTTACAAAATGTAACATTTTACCTTGATATGTTTGTATCTAAAAGTCGAGATTTCAAAGGGGGGGGGGGTCGGTGGGCCTCAAATGGGGAGGAACACACATGCCCCTGTGCCCCCCTTAATTTCATAATATTAATAATGATTAAAGTATCAAATAGAAATACAGTAAAAACTTCAACAAAAGTCATCAGGCTTTAAAACGAAAGTTTTGTTGATTTGATTTCCTTTTTCTTTTGATTTCTGGTTGTTCTTATTTGCTCACAATAGTTGCTGTATGCCTATACTTGTACTAACTAGTTTTACGTTTACTTGAGAACTACAGCTATAAAAGTGCGGCTTCTTGAGTTGTCAATTTGAATTATGATAATCACTTACTTAGGTTTCTTAAAGACATTAAAATTTACGAGCAAATAATGTTTGCTCAAAACTAAATATTGTCAGTATTTCCAGTCTCCTACATACATCTGTTTTCAGCAGTCATCCTGAGTAACTGTGTATGTTAGTAATGGAGAGTAAACATGTGATCTTGGAATTGCCAATGTGAAATAGAACACAGAACGGTGTTACATGGCTGTGTGGCGTGTGTGGAAAGGGGGCAGTGGGGGTCTTCGTAAATCTATTTCCATGAGTTAATAATCTGTCCCTCGATAACCGGTCTTGCTATTATTCCTCTGAACGGTGACAGACCGCCCCTTGAGAGGGAGCTGGTTTCTTGAGTGAAATACCAACACACTGATGACCTACACAGTGACTTGTCTATTATCCTTATATGGGCCGCCGCCCTTCACAACGCGGTAGTGGGTCCTCGGGTTAAGCGATCAAAACGGTACCGGTATAGGCTGACCGAGTCTTAAGTGTATCAAAACCAACAAACTACTGGAACAAAGACCGAAATCTTATACAAAACCAAACACTGAAACAAAATCAAAACATGGGACGAGAATACCCCAACTTTTAGAAACCCCATTTGCCAATAACGCCCGAAGTTTCTCACTCAGAATCCCAATATGTTATAAAAATCAGATAGTTGAGTCAATTACATCGGCTTGTTGGTCTAGTGGCATGATTCTCGCTTAGGGTGCGAGAGGTCCCGGGTTCAATTCCCGGACAAGCCCT
>JAUELU010000031.1:4525871-4543681 GCA_032357145.1 Evasterias troschelii | reverse complement strand
TGGGAAACTCCCTTTGAAATATTTTTGCTTTAAATGCTATAGTTTTTTAGAAATGAGTAAAACAATTAGTTTTGATCACAATAAGTCAAAACTCGATGTTTGAAAACAGTGAAAACACTTAGGTTTTATGTTGGGATACACCAAGTAAGGATACTTTAAAATATTATTTTGTTCCCTCGAAATATTATTTTGTTACCTCGAAATATTGATTCGAAGAATGAAATAACATTATGGGGGAACGAAACCAGTTACTATTTCGTGGGAACGAAATAAATTGTTTCGAGAAAGAAAACAAATGTGGGAAAGAAATCATTTCGAAGGAACGAAATACTATTCTGAGGGAACGAAATAAGTTATAATTTCTTGGAAATGAAATAAGTTATCATTTAGAGAGAACAAAACCGTTTCGAGGAAATGAAATACAATAGGCCTATTGGGGGAACGAAGAAAGTTGTTTCGAGAGAACAACATTATTTATTACTTCGTGAGAACGAAACTATTTCAAGGGAACAAAACAATATGTCGAGGGAAGAGGGACATTTATGTTATGTTTTTTACCTGTCCCTGGGGTACGTAATTTAGTGATGTAGAATAATACAGACGTTCTTAGATGAAATTTTTATTTATATTTTTTTGTAATCATATCCTTTCAGATCTATCCGGTTAGATGTTTGATAATCCTAGATGTTTACCTCGATTCAAGATGACCACAACTCTTTGGGTTTTTCATGTCAATTCTATCCTTAGATGATTCTGCTTTAGTTTACACATTTCCTAGAATTTAAATTTATTGTCCTGAGTGTTTGCGGACATTACACTCCATATAAACTGCAGAAGATAAACACAATTGTGTATTTAGTAGAACATAATGGTTTATCGGACATAATGCTTTGTTGTTCACAATAGGTTGAATCTAATGGTTCGTCGGACACAACATTGTTCGTCGGAAAAATGGGCTGGACATCCTAGAAGTTTGTTGGGCACAATGGGTCGGACGTTCTGATGTGGACTTCTGTAAGCGTGATTTCTTCACAGGGTCCGTATTTGATACTGCATTTAACAACATGCATCCCATTCAGCTGAGTTTTCCGTTGCAAAATGTCTTAAAAGTTGCGAATTTGGATAAAGACATAAGGTAGTTATAACTTTCGATATAAAACTTCATCTTCAATTCGTTGGGTTTTCCATGTTAAACATATCCTTTCACAACTGATTCTGTTTTATTTCATACTCCTAGAATATATATTTCCAGCGCGAAGGTTTGCGGCATTAAACTCCAAATCAAATGCAAAAACTATTGCCTATGTTTGGCAAACTAACTATTCACTAAACACTTGATTGATTCAAAATCAAATTTATTTATAAAGTTGGTTGTAATAAAAATTTGCATATATAGCTCAATAGTTGAAGCCTACATGCTTGAATTGGTATAGCTAATCGACAATACTGTTAATAACAACATAACATTTAACACCATTGAGCTATTAAAAAATAATAATAATCTTACACCGAGTTATCCTAATGGTTAGAATATTTAGCATTGATTTACACTTCAGTTGAGAGTTTAATAATTATGCTTAGTTGTGAAAGTGGAACGACTCATGTGAACGAATCACAATCCATGTTATTAATGACAATAGTACATGTAGCAAAACATTTATCACTCGTGGAATAATATTGGCAAGGCTATTGACAGTTAAACATTACAAAGCGTTTCACATCCAAAAGCTAATGTATAAAGTATTGGCGGTGATGTCAATGTCCATCCAGAGATACTATTCTTCAAAAATCAAAACATATATTGAGAAAAATATGTGTGCCAGGATTTGTTTTACATTCTCCTTGAAACCGGAAATCACTACATGTTTAAAAAACCACACATAAGAATTGTTCGTATCTTAAAATATATGCATCTTTCTCTATGAGTGTGATAGATACTTAATCAAAAATTACAGAACTACCAAACTTTAATTCATGATTTTTGTTCTTTGATTATTTATTAAGTCAGAGACATTAGTGTATTACTTTTATTGGAGCAAGCGCCATGAGCACTTTTGTGTATACTGGCGCTATATAAGACGTCATTATTACTATTATCATTATTATTATTATTATTATTATTATTATTATTATTATTATTATTATTATTATTATTATTATTATTATTATTATTATACTAAACAATACTTGAGACAAAGACTCTGATTAACTGATCTTAAATGCCTTCATGATATGGAAAAGTGAGCTTCATTATTTAATACAAACTTATCTTGGAGATACAAACATTATTATGTTTTTATTATTTCAAAAACTGTAATCTGCCTTGTAACTTTATTTCGAATGCAGAAAAGATCAAACGAGTATACACACAACTTGATGACATCATTTACATACAATTTCACCACATTATGTCATTAATAATCAGCCATGAGTTCTCATGGTAACTCTTGGTAGACCTAGGATTATCTCTTATTGCTTTGTAGTAATTTGCATATCTGGGTATTAGTTTTTAAAATGACATATTCGTTCTTACATAATTAACTAATATCATATCTTATAATCTCATATACATTGACACTACAGGTTGAAAAGCAAGACCTATTCTGTTGGTAGATTAGTACGACAGTCCTACAAACTTGTCCACATCTACTCTCCATGCAATGCTGTAGCTACTCCAGCTCCAAATATACTAAGTTACTGAAGGGAACTAACAGTTCTGAGAGGAGCTTGAAGGGGGATTCCAGAAATAAATATTTAAAACATATGTCCTACCTCATATATTTCCCATGTACTTCTGGCAATCTTTAAACCAGTTTGTGTGAAGTGAGAAAGGATCAGTGAAATTGTCACAAATAGGAACAGGATAACAATGTTGATCCATAACCTTAAGGCGGGAGACAATTTGAATTGCATTGGTGAGGAGGTAGGGTTTGATAACACACATGTCAGGATGTGGTCTAATCTAAGGAGATTTGGAATGCATAGAAGTGACTATTCCCAAGTAATCCCTATTCTACTAATACATGTTAACACTGGTAAAAGGTGACAGATCAAAAATATCATAAAGTGTATTTATATAATAGTCTTTAAAAAAGCTTGTATTATGTTTCAACAACTTACAATACCGTAAATTTACTCTGAAAAATATAAACAACCTTATGTTCAAATTTAAATTCTTTTTAAAAATATATGCTTCAAATTTATTCTGATTAATCACAATATTCAGATATTTTTTCTAACCATGTACTCGTACATGTAGATCTAATAGCCAGTGTCCAGTTTTCATTCAAAAATAAACTAGATTAGTTTTTATTTTTTCACAACAAGGTGTCAGTGCTTCTCAAAATCATTCTTCATGATTCATATTAACTCAAGACACAAGTATCATAACAGATATGTGATGTCATTAGGTGGTGCTGTTACATAATTAGAAGTATCAATAAACAATGATGTTTTTGCTTGAATGTCAGACTTGTTTTGAATTTGCTTGAATGATTATGGTCATTTCATACAAACAAACTATGTTCAAATTCCCATCTATGCTGCTACAGGGCTAAAAGTAAGGCTGTTTGATTCACTTCAATCACTATGGTGATATTGACATCTCATCTTGAAATTGAGCCCAGTAAATGTTGCTATTATGGTATTGTGTTATTATACAAATAATAGATGCATTTGAGTGTATTGCAGCAGAGCATAATAGCAAGGTGAAATCCGGACCATTCCATTTCCAATTGGATTATAGGTTATATTCTGTGACAATGCACAAATAAAATGTATTCAATACTTATTTTATATAACTCACATGCAGATCCTTGTCTTTTGAAATTTGTTCAGATTAAATAAATCGAAAAAAAAAGGCAATTCTTCAAAAACCTTCTGAACATCATGGCAACTCAATGTACAAAGTACATGTTGATACCAACCTTGTCCGCCGTGACAGGATCTGGCCTCATTTGGACAAAGGGGCAGAAAATAGTTATTTTAGGAATGACACTGCAACCTATTGGACTCCAATATTAAATTGTGGAACGTTGCGGTAATAAATACATGGTAAAATAACTGATGACACATGTTGCACCAATCAAATGACAAGGATCTCTTTGACAGTTTGAGTAGTAAACAAAAAAGAATATACACTACCTTAAAGACAACATTACTAATTAATAGTTCATTAAGTAATTGTTTCACTTCTTCTTCTTATCTTTCCCTTTGTCCTTGCCTTTCTTCTTTATTTTTCCCTTGTGCTTGGTTTTGGACTTTGATTCTTTAACCCTGCAAGAGTATATAAAAGTAAAAGCAATATTTATTGTATTATTGAGACAAATATGTAAAAAGTAGAAAATAAAATATGTTTAAAGAACTAAATAAGAATTTCAATTTTAAACTCAGTTTCTGATAAAATTCATACTAAGAGACTACCAACATAGGGCTAGATAGCTCAGTTTTTAGAGCGCTGGCCCGTTTATCCAATGGTCTTTGGTTCAAATCCTGCTCTGGTCAATTTTTCTTTGTTCAAACCCAAATCATCTGAACTTTACAAAGTTCCTTGTAGAAAACTTCATGGCCTAGATGTTAAAGATTTGCTTTGTATGTTTAAGACAGCAATTATCTCTTCAAGACATAATGCAGGAGCCTTCCCATCCACTTAATTCTTCAGTGGTCAACAAATTAGGAATAAATCGCCCTCCATGAACCCACACAAGGCATTTCTGAAGGGGTCATTTGCAGCATGGATATAGAAGAACCTTTGGTGAAGATAACAGAACCAAGTAAGGCTATCCGAAGAGGATAGAAAGCAGGGGTATCAGATAGAAGATCCATTGGTGAAGATGACAGAACCAAGTAAGGCTATCCGAAGAGGATAGAAAGCAGGGGTATCAGATAGAAGATCCATTGGTGAAGATGAAATTCTAGAACTCTTACTTCCCAAGTTTCTGTGTACATGTTGTACCAGTAAGCAAAATGGTCACCATTTCAATAAAAACATGGCCTTTTTTTTTGTTTAGCTCTTAGACCCTGGACTATTTATACAATGTAGACCCCAACATTGTCAGGCCATTTTAGAGATGGCACTATATCTCATTTGTCATGCTTTGGTATAACATACACATGTGCCTAGTTTCATGCTTTTACCACAAAGTGCATGAAACTGCCAAATTATTGCACTCATCAACTGGACTACAATGAAAACTGACTGGGTATTTATCATTTAGAGTTTTAAAAAAAAAAAAAAAAAAAAGTCAATTGCTTACAGTGTAGGTAGTTTTTCTTTTTAAAACTGCCACTGCAAATTTAGTTTTAAAAGTCACCAATATCCCCAGCAATACATTTGACAAGGGCTCCAATGTTGTTTTGGGCCAATGACATGCATGAAAGGCATAGCTCTGGGGAAAAAAAAATAAAATAACAGCATTCTTCAATGAATCCATTTTTAAAAGACAAAGCACACCTAGTCGTCCAGAAAGTAGTCAATAGCCAATAAATCATGTGTTTTATACCCTAGGCTATTTTCCAGTTATAATGCAACCCCAATGACGAGTTTGTGAAAGCAAATGGGGAGGCTGCAGAGGTCTGTTTGGACAAGGTCATCAATGTTAAAAAGAAGGCAAAAGCCACGTTTGATCCTTGTGTTGAGTTAATGAATGTGGCCTACTGTTCTCTAGTAGCAGACTACAGCTTCACCATCCAGCAAGAGCAAGGTCCTACATGAAGCCTATGATCTCATCCAAGAGGAGGTGCATACTCAGCAAATCAGCAGAAGCTCGTGTCAACCAAAAGCATGCGATTAAGCTGTGGGGCTGATCCATGAGATTACCAGCAGAAAGTCTTCATGGGAGATACCAATGAGCAATGGGTGGAGGCATAGCATAACCACTTCAAAAACCTTGGTGACGAGCAGGTGGAGGTTAAACAAGTGTATGAGGACCAGGACATCGAAGATTGTCCCTTCAACCATGAGAATATGTCAAGGCAAAGGGGGCGCTCAAGGGTTTAAAATGGCGTAACAGAAGGGCATCATCAAACGTCCTCCTTCTTGACTTCGCCAACAGTGCAAATGAGAAGTGAGAAATACATGTACATGTACCAGATCAGTGGTGCACTTTCAACATTATCCTAGTTCCAAAGTCTGGTTCCAATTATCCTGGTTCATAAGTCTTACCTGTTTTGTAGCCAAAATGGTGCTCAGCTTGACTAGAGTAGTACATGTAGTTATCACCTTCATACATCCGCAAGGCGTTTGACACTATCCACATGGTCAAGATGATGGGAATCCTCAATGCATAGGGGGCAACCTATGCAAACACCCAGTTCTTTGACATCCTGGAGTGTTCTAGGGTGACATATTGGCCCCATTTCTCTTCATCATCGTCCTCGACTATATAAGGAAGGCCATCAACAGTAGAGAGAGGAGCTGGGTTTCAACATAGTGCCCCTGCAAGAGCCAGAGAGTGTCTCCTGTGATGATTACTCACATGGATTCCACGGATGTAATCATACTGGTCTGAAATACAGTAGGGCAGGCTCGAGACCTTTTGTTGTCAGTCAGGGAGGAGTGTTTTAAGGTTGGACTCCAGCTGATTACCAAGAACACCAAGGTGCTCCTCAACAACATCAATGACAGGAAAGTCTGCACAAAAGATGATACAACTCTCAAGGTCCTTAAAGTTTGGAACAACTCTAGTGATAGACCTCAATACCAAAAGAGGGCATGGTTGGTGCTCCACAAAATGAAAAGGGTATTCGGCGGTCAGTGATCAACTGAAAACGTCATCGTTTGTGTCTACAGTAGAGGCAGTACCTCTCTACGGAGCTGAGATCTGGACCCTCACTAGTCACTGGATGGGTGTTACACCAGGATCCTGCAGATGGCACTGAACATCTCATCGCAGGATCACACAAGGAATGTGGACCTCTACGCTGGCAGAAAAGATCCGTCACAGCTATCTCAAGCTTGCAGGGCACTGAGTCGATACTTGGAGCTTGTATCCTTAATAAATGTCATCTTCCACTGGCAAAAAGTATTCAACTACAGAGCAAAGCCATTTGTAAATTGGCCACTTGATCATGTATGCATTAAGCGAGAATAGTTGGCTTATGCGGCTGAATCCAATAAAGGTATATATCACATGACTCATATTGGAAGTAAATTAATGAATCAGGATGAGTATGGAATGATACCTACACTTCTACTGGTAGGAGTGAGATCTTCTTCTGCAGATTAGCTTTATACTGAAAATACCTGAAAGGAAAAGAAAAATCAATTAGAAATTACATTTATTAATTATCATACAGTTTAATTTCTGGATACTAACTAGTCTTAAACAGCACTTCCATCAATATGTATTCAGTTTGCAGTAGCACCAAGTGTATATCTACTTTTCTGTGTAGATTTAGGAACTCACTCCCCTGCAGTGAAGTTAATTTTTTAAGTCCCCTCGATCTACTAAGCAAAGGTAGTCCCGGGCGATTTCCAACGTGCTTTCTGCCCAGGTACATATACAAAGAGTAGTTTTTTCCAGAACCAAGTGGTTCCCCCAACTTCCAAAATCATCTCCGCAGCAATAGAATAAATAGCAAGAGAAGTTCTCAACAAAGTACCTTCCAAACTTTAAACTAAACCATATTGGTTCTGGCCCCACTTTGCCCACTTTCCGTTGTTGTACAATATACATGTAGAATTTAGAAACTGAAATATTTGGTATCACACTAATGCTATTTAGTATTGACGCAAATTAATAACATTTAATAAAAAATAATATGTAATACAAGGACCACAACTTTGCTGTTTTGTTATGTATATAAATGTAGAGACATCCGGCTGATGCTCTCTGTCTGAAAAAAATAATAATAAGCCAAGGGCGCACTTAAGCATGGCCCCTTAAATGTATTACGCATGCGAAGCTCAGGGGACACCACCTTTGGTAGCGCTGTTGTGCGTGAAACCATTCCGGCATAACGTAATATTTACCAATCATCTTCATACAGGTACAAGAGTGAAGATTTATTTCTGAATAGGTAAAACTCTTAAAAAGGGGGGAGAAAAAGAAGGCCTCAACTTTTAAATGTCCGATGACGTTGAACAAAGACTTGGTAGTTGTAGATGTATCATGCCCGACATTTCCGATATCATGCTAATATCTTGTATAAACAAGTTTGAAAGAATATGCAGTTTGACACTATATTAAGAAAGCAAAACCCAAAACCACTCTTGCATTTTCCAACTTCATAGAAAATTAGCCATAATATCAGATGGCAACTGCAATTTACGTCTGAAATGTTCAGCATCTTAGAAGAAATCAAACCCAAAATATGAGGAAAATTAATTGTATACAAATATTTAGTCAAAGTGCAACACAACGAGAATGAAAATTCAGCGTGAGCTCCACAGCACTAGCCGGTCAACCGTGCCTGACAGACGGCTAGGCCCAAAGCCTGAGGATGCTCTGTACTGCTTGGATATGACCACAACGACAATCTGTGGCTGATGTGTTGGTCAACAAAAGGGAAGAAGAAAAAAGGCCGTAATTTGTAAATAATGTCCGATGAAGTTGAACGAAGATTTAGTAGTTGTATGTATCATGCCTGATGTTTCCGATATCACGCTGACATTTTAACAAAATACAGTTGTTTAAATCAATTTGGAAGGACATGCAGTTGGACACTGTACTATTTGATCCCCAAAATTCAACAAATGATTTTTTTTGTTATCACACTCTCTCTATTTTGTATTGATGCAAATTTAACAAATTTAACATATAACAACAGACTTGTGAAACCAGGACTCTAGTCTTTTTAAAAAATGTATTTCACACGACTATCTTGGTCTAAAAGAAATAAACCAAGAGGGCGCACGTTAGCAAGGCCCCTTCATGAGTATCACGTACGCAAAGATATAAACACGTCGTTGGACATGACCTGTTGTGCGTGAAACCGTCCAGGCTAATAGGGCGCACTTAAGCATGGCTCCTTCATGAGTATCACGCATGTAAAGGTATGAACACGTCGAGGGACATGACCTATTGTGCGTGAAACCATCCAAGCTAATAGGGCGCACTTTAGCATGGCCCCACATGTTCATGAGTATCACGCATGCAAAGGTATGAACACGTCGAGGGACATGACCTGTGGAAGCGCTAATGTATTTGTCAAAAAGGGCAGAAAAGAAGACAGTCACTTTTAAATCATGTCCGATTACTTTGAGTTGCCTTTTCAGACTTCCTACATTTCGCAATCTTGCCCAATTAATACATTTAACTTTTGATGCCCTTTTTGAAGATTATTGTCTCAACCTAAAGCTCATTTCTCTGGCTGGCATGGAGTATGCGCCACAGTCATTACCCCTTCCCTCCCACCACACCCCCATAAAATAAACCGAATACTAATAAATATCACAGAAAACATGTACATTATGTCTCAGGTTACTAGTTCTTCATTGATAACTTCCAACTAGTCATCGTTTACTATTGTGCAAGACAGGATCAATCATGTACCCAGTCCCATACTCAAAGGTTTGGAGGCTTCTATTACCCCCGTTTTACATGTGCCCCTCCCCCGTGATTTATAATACGAACCTGGGTCATAATTACCAACGCACAGCAATGCACATTACCATCAACAACGCATAGAGATGCCTACAACCCGTTGCAACGCTACAAAACGCGTTGGCCAGCTTTGATACGGCGCCTTATATAGGAAATGTAGTGTCATGTCTGTTCATTTGTTTCATTTCAAGTTACTGTCTCTTGTACCTCCTGCAGTTCTAGCTCAAGCACAATTCAATTGGGTACATTATATAATGATGATCCATACACTTTTTTACTCTGAACAATTTACCGTTGTTTTATCTTCGTCACTTCCTTCTCCTCTTCCTCTTGGAATTTCTTCAGAATGGCTTGCAACTCGGAGAACTGAAGATTGACAAACAGTGCTACCTGTTATAAGAAATATAACAATTCACATCTTCAGTTGCCATTCTTACATTACCAATCCTATACATTATGTACACTTTGTTTTAATGGAAAAATGAAAACACGTATTCAGACAAAAAGAAAGCACATTTATTTGTTTGCATTGTATGCAGAAGGAAGACTGTTTTACATTCAGTTCTTCACCAACGTTTACATACATGAAAACTACACAAAGTTTGTGTTTAAGGGGACATACAGTACATGTACTGTTTCCACTGGCCTGTTGTATCCTATCATCACCAACGCCGCAAACTGACACACAAGTACACTGTGGATACCAGTAAAAAGTAGCAATCAGAGAAAGCTGTGTTAACAGTTGAACACTTTTTAAAATCAAGCTTTCCTACATGTACATGTACAAGATTTCAGGGCATTTTCAACTAGTTTTATTACAGTGGAAACTTGATATTTTTAACTTCATACATACCATGCTTTTTCAGCCTATATTAATCAGCAATAAAATAAAGAAAGATTTGTGTCAAATCCTGGGGTCAAAAATTAACACAAACATAAATGTTTTGGTTTTCACGAAATGACACCATCCAATGTACATGTAGTACATGGCATGTGTGTCAGTTTGTGAAAATGTAGGCGAACCCCCGAGGTTGTTGTATGTTTGTGGAAAAAGTTTTGTTATTTTTGAGGTTTGTGCATGCAGTGTGTTGCAACATTCAATTGAACACTGGTGTCAGTTTGTGGCGGTGAAAATTTTCAGTTTCGCAATCTGAAAAGTTGCAATTCCTAATTATCGTAATTAGTAAAGTAAAGCTCCTGAAGCGTTGAAAATTTATTAAATTGTAGGCCTCGGTTAACATTATTTAAACATGTACAAAACTCAAAACTAAAACAAAAGTGGTTTTGTACACAGTTTGTCAGTTCGTGGCATTGGTGACGTTTGGTTTGTCATGGTAAAATATTAGGTTGATAACAAACAGCACAGCCGTTCCTTGCTGCAGATTCTGGAAAGATCAACAAAGAGGTTCTGTTATGCTCAGATCTAGAATTCTCTAAAACATACATGTAGCACTGTCATCAGTAAACAACACTTCCTGTAAAGTGATTGGGACACATGGACATACTGTACATGTACTGTAGAAGAAGCTGTAGAACATCAATTTACTGAAATTTATAGAACAAATCTGTCCTAAAAGTAACTAGTTTACAACCATCAAAGAAAATAAAGCAAATTAATCCATGGTCTGGATGAAAATAAAGGAAGCTTTTCCTGATTAACAGAAGATTATCAAAATTTTATCCTCTCTGTTAATGGAGAAAACATGGGTGATCCCACTGACATTGCTTGAACATTTAATGAATTGGCAATTGTATGGCCAGTAATGACCCTCCAGTCAATAACGCCCTTCTGGTTGAACAACTATATACAACACCTTCCAACTCTTAATTCACTTTATCAAACAATGTGTACTCTCCAGTATGACTGAGGACTACATGTATCTTAAGTTTCAGTTGAAAAAGCTATATAGGTTATAATGGCAAAACTGGGAAACGATTAAAATAGCCTTCCTCTACATAACCTTTATTTTGTTTAACATCTCAAAAAGATGTGGCAGTAACTATTGTCCTATTTGCACACTGTGCAGGGTTATTGTGTAATCCCTGATTCCAGGCCTTTGCCCTATTGCTACAAGATGAGGATTACATGGCATCCAGAGGCTTCCACTGTTGTATTTTGGCTCAATGGAGGTTAAGTCTGGCTAGTGTAGAAGGGAATGAATGGAAGATTCCTGGCATTAAAAGATTAAACTGACTTAGAAAACAGAACATTTGGATGATCAGGGTTTTTTTTTTAAGGAGCCTAAAGTCTGCAAGTGATGACAATTTTGACAAATAACTGCTGTTGTTAAACTTAACAAACAAGGTAATCCAGAAAAGGAAAAACCACTGTACCTCAGTAGATACTTCACCAGCTTTCTTCTCCTTGATGAATATCTTGGCCACATTCTCATTGGGTCCAAGCTGTACTCTTTTTAACAATGGAAAGTCATTAGGCTGGAATGCATGAGATTCTGAAACAAGAAATATGACAACTGTTGTAAAAAAAAAAGGGTGTGTTAAAAAGACAGGTCTGTTACATGATCAGTTGGCATTTGAGAGGTTGGTATTTGTGAGATTGGTATTTGAGAGGTTGGTATTTGAGAGGTTGGCACTTGAGAGGTTTGTATTGGAGAGGTTGGTTGGTATTTGAGAGGTTGGTATTCGAGAGGTTTGTATTTGAGAGGTTTGTATTTGAGAGGTTTGTATTTGAGAGGTTTGTATTTGAGAGGTTGGTATTTGAGAGGTTGCCATTTGAGAGGTTTGTATTTGAGAGGTTTGTATTTGAGAGGTTGGTATTTGAGAGGTTGGTATTTGAGAGGTTGGTATTTGAGAGGTTTGTATTTGAGAGGTTTGTATTTGAGAGGTTTGTGTTTGAGAGGTTGGTATTTGAGAGGTTGGTATTTGAGAGGTTGGCATTTGAGAAGTTGGAATTTGAGAGGTTGGCATTTGAGAAATTGGAATTTGAGAGGTTGGCATTTGAGAAGTTGGAATTTGAGAGGTTGGCATTTGAGAAGTTGGAATTTGAGAGGTTGGTATTTGAGAGGTTGGTATTTGAGAGGTTTGTATTTGAGAGGTTGGTATTTGAGAGGTTGGTATTTGAGAGGTTGGTATTTGAGAGGTTGGTATTTGAGAGGTTGGTATTTGAGAGATTGGTATTTGAGAGGTTTGTATTTGAGAGGTTTGTGTTTGAGAGGTTTGTGTTTGAGAGGTTTGTATTTGAGAGGTTTGTATTTGAGAGGTTGCCATTTGAGAAGTTGGTATTTGAGAGGTTTGTATTTGAGAGGTTTGTATTTGAGAGGTTTGTATTTGAGAGGTTGCCATTTGAGAAGTTGGTATTTGAGAGGTTTGTATTTGAGAGGTTTGTATTTGAGAGGTTTGTATTTGAGAGGTTGGTATTTGAGAGGTTGGTATTTGAGAGGTTGGCATTTGAGAAGTTGGAATTTGAGAGGTTGGCATTTGAGAAGTTGGAATTTGAGAGTTTGGTATTTGACAGGACTCAGGTTACAAAAGAATCATTGAGCCCTTTACGAATTAAGCAAACTAACCCCTATGGTGGTGGGATGTCCACTTATGTCAAATATCCAGTAAGCTGATCTGACGAAGTATGACCAAACATGAGAAAAGGCAGTAGTGCCCTGAGCCTGGGACTTCCAGACTTATGTGCAGGACCTAACTAGTATAATAATAGTAATAAAAATAAATGGCCATTTGTACTTGTAGCACGATGTCAAGAAAGTGTTCTGAATGTCTGGAGAATGCACCATGCTCTGCAATCTTGTACAACAATTTTAAAAATTGATACCGATGATTCTTTAACAATGACTAGCAGGAGTTTCTTGAGAAGTTGTATTAAAATGGAACCCAGATTTCAGGTCTTGTTTGGAGTCTTCAGGATGACTGATCTATTCTCATCATTTGAAGCCAGTCCAAGAATCTCCCGAGTCACCAGCACACTCATAAGCTCAGTTTGTGTACATGTATAAGCTGACTTGGCAGAACAGATCAGGTTGGGTTCCAGTTTTGAGGCATAGAGTTTGCAATGAATTTCCAGTTTCATTTTCCACCACTGCCTTTTCCTGTACCATGCAATCATTACACCGGTGTTGAGTCTTGTCTCAAAATTGCAAATATCAGCAGGCGCAGAGTTGTTCACTTCCTAATCAATTATCATGCTCATGTGTGGTACTATTTTTTTGAGCATCTGGAGCTAAAATTTTCTTTGAAAACATCATTGCCACAATGGAAGCCCAACTTGACAAAGGAAAGACAATAAAGGTTCTCACAATAACACTAGGATTTGCTGTTGTCTTGTGAGAAAATGTGAGTAGGCAATCATAATGAACCAAAGAAACTCAGCCGATAGTCTGCCATGATGTGGTGGAATCTATGAATGCTTGGACAAACCTTCCATTGAGCCAAATACAATGATTAACAACTGTGACAACGTGTTCATTCTTGTATAACACATTTGTATATAACAAAAGGACTAAGATCAAGAATCAGGAAACACAATAAATCCCCAAAAAGAGGGATATTGCGAGCACAATTTCCAGTAACTTCCGTCTCTCTTTAAGTTTATAAGGGTGAATCGAATGGTAGCATGGTGGGTGCATGCCTGACTGTGCACGTTACTTAATGGATTGTCCAGGCAAATATTCATGAAAGCCGTCCAATTGTCTGCAACAAATTTAGCGCACTCGGAAGTTGTGACAGGCCAGTCCCCCAAAAATCGGCACGTGCATGTTACACAATGTAATGTCCAGTTGGATAATCACGTCAGTCAGTCGACTGACTACAAAAAAAATGAGGGCCTTCCAAAGTTGTTCCAGGCATGATGGAATTGAAGGAATAGACTCCCCCTCCAGAATTAGAATTGGAAGATTGTTGAATGATGTTCTTTTCCAAAAGATCCGAGCTGAAAGCCAAGGTATTAACAGCATGTATGTTCCAGACTGATATGATCTTCTTAGTTGGTGATATATTAAGGTTGTACATTGATGCTAAATGATCAGAATTCCACTGACTACGGCAGAATCCAAAGACCAGCAATCATCTAATTCTCTTGTAACAAACAAACCAAACACATGTATGTTTCCAAGATCTTGTGATGGTTGACAACATGCTGCTTGAGCCCATATGCTGTTTGTTGAGACTAAATACGTGTATATTGAAGTTACCATTAAAGACAAAGAAACCCGTCGTGAAGAGGTTCTTATCAAGAAGTTTTGAAAATTCATCAAAGAAATCACTGAGATTACCAAAACCTTGTGGGTTGCAGATTACAGCAATTTTGTTAATAGCACTAAATCGATCTCTTACTGATCTGTTGTCTGAATGAACACATTTAGGCTTTGTTCTACAAGCCCAACTTCCTTTTTGAAGGGCGAACTCTTTGAGTGGATGGACATGTCAATATCAAATTTAAATGAGCAATGCAAACGTGAGCAGGAAAGCAACTCATTTTTTAACCATGTTAATATGATGTTGTTCTAAACTTGTATTGTTGACATCAATTATGACTCATATGAAAAAATATAACTAACAAGGATCTATGTACAGATGTATGAGTTTTACAAAACACATATGGATGCAGTTAATTCATACATTGTACATGTACCACGTTGCAGAATATAGTTACTCAGAGAATTGGGACTGTTCTATTTCACTCGGTTTTGTCTCTTTACAGAACAGTCTTGATTTTACATCATGATTACATTTTGCTATTCTACTCATATGAACCCAATATTTGTATGTTATGCATAACACTAACATTTCAAACGCAGGTTGTCATTGCATTTTTCAATAAAATACCTTGCTTGAGTTGATTAAACTACACCACTATATGATACAAACCTCCATGCTGCAAAACCCAGAAAAGACTAAACTCCTCAGGAACATTTTCCACTGCAAATTTTTTAAGTAGCAAGCTGATGACTTCAGAGGTTGTCTGTCTGCTTGAAACCCTCACATTAGAGATAGTTCCATACTTTGGTCTGAATACTGCTGTCTGGAAATAATCAGGTGTAATGACGCTATTTAGGATATTTATAAAGAGGGAAAGAGGGTTATTGAATATAATTTGTTTTTTCCACATTAACGGTTGAATTCATCAAAGTAATAACAAAACTTTTATTTGTTACAACTTTGTAATATTCAAAATTAGTTGCAACAAAATCTTGTTTTGTTCATGTATACTGAAAGAAAAATAAATCTTAACACATGAATGGTGCATATTTGTACAGTGTATGGTGAAAGAGAACTTAGTCCCTTACTTTGCTATTGTAGAGATGACCACTAAATGACATAGTTCTTCTCTGGAGATTACACTTGCGAGGCATTGTTACAGAAAGTCCCATTCTTTCAAAAGATTCATGCATTGTGTTTTCTTCATCCTCTTCCTCAGTGTCACCTTTCTCATTTCTTTTCATTTCCTGTTTATTCCAATAATCTACATAGGCATCTGAGTTACGTTCTCTTTCTGTGGTAGTGTCTGAACTATTCTGGGTACTTTCTTGATCATCCTGGCTATCCTGATCATTGTCCGAGTTAGATAACTCAGGCAAACTATCTTGCTGTCTTGTCAGCGAGCGCCTGTTTTTGGCACCACTTCCCATAGCACTCATCAGCTTTTCATCAAGCCCACTGTCGTATCCAAGGCGTGTAGTCTTCCTTTTCCAACTCAATTCTTCTTTCTTCAGTCGTATCACCTTCTGAGTTCCCCAGTAAATCTTCAGCATGCCAAACAGAATTTTCACCCCATTCTCCTACAAAGATCACACATTTCCAGTAAAAAGGAGTCTCACAATATGAATAACAAATAGTCAATCATCAGTTTATACTCATCATTATTGTAATAAAACTCACAAGTTATTCTTGGGTTTTTTTCAACAGGTGCATAGTATGCTGCTTCAGGCATCCTTTTAGGATTTAGTCACACATGTACTTTTGCATAAAACAAACAATTACAAATACACAATATGAGTACATTTTATGGTATTCTAATAATTAAACCTAATTGACTCTTGTTTGTATGAACCAAAAATTAATGGTCTTAGAATATATTTCACTTTAAAATCATCACATGTTTTTTATGATTTTTGTAAAACATTCACAGATTACAAACTTAATGGCAGTGTGTGTTAATCCTGTCACGTACCTGAACTATTTGAAGCTGTTGATTTAGTTTGCTGTCATTGAAGTACATATTGAAAGTTTTCAAATGAGATGCAAATGATGCACTGTAAAATACAAACAATATGTTAAAAAAAGATATACATTACAAATAGTAGGCGCTTGTACACATTTAAGAAAATTAACAGTTACAAGTTTTGCAAAAACAGCTGTCATTATGACTAAAACAAAGGTTCAAATTATAATAAGTTGCATTTCTTAATAGAGTATCAAACTTTTTGAAATTAAGTTCATATAATTTGAAAACTAAACTGAAACTGGTGTTTATGGCCAGAAGGGATCTGGCTTGAAGGTCAAGCTAACAAAAAACACTGCATGACAACCATGACAAGTGTAGTCCCTGGGCCTGGTAGTATTCTAGACATGGTACTGTAGGAGTGCTCCAGGGGCTGGCTGCTCATGAATACCAATTATACATGTACTACAAGTAAATCACCATGCATAACATGTCAGCCAGAGGGGGCTGTACATGTTTTTATAAACTTTTTTTTTAAAATACATATTAAGTGAGCAATTTGGACAATGTTTTTTATTGACCTACAAACTTTTTTCAAAACTCTGACTCAACTTTTGTATGATGTAAATGTAAGCAATACTATAAAAAAAAAAAACATCTACATGTACTGCCTACTGTATTATTCGCGCACGTAAGAATTGAAATCGAATTTTGACTTGATTAACAGAACCAAGAACAGCTTTTAGCTTTAATTTTAATTGTCTGATGTCAAAATCCACCTGAGAGTAGAATTTGAAGCCCGCAGAACATCGTCAAAGAACAACGAAACCCGTTGTCTGCGATTGACCCCGATTTCAACTTCAACCGTCCGTAGTATTTTGTGCGCCCTCTGTTGTTAAGTGAAAATCATGTGGTTTTGTAATTTAAGTATAGAAGTATGGCAGACAACAAACGCACGGAACTTTCAGTGTTTTTTAGTTTATTTAATCGACCATCTTATCTAGCTATTTTTTGTATCTACTCTAAAAAGGTAATATTGTATACTACGTTTGTAGTTTGTCTAAAATCTTACCGGAAAAGCTTTGATTTTCCACATCTTTGCAGGACATTTTTTATTAGGCTTTATTCTTTCATGA
>JAUELU010000031.1:4495534-4508980 GCA_032357145.1 Evasterias troschelii | reverse complement strand
TATCATAATGGAATGGTCGAAACAAGGTTTTTTGGCCAAGATGGCGTCCGACTGCACTTCGTGAAGTTCGGTTTTTTCTGGTTAAAAATTCAGACTTCTCGTGAAGTTATGGCATTGCATTTTTGTTAATATTAGATAGTATACATATTTCTTATAAATCCTTGGTTAATTTGCAGTTTTTGAGGTATTTGAAACTTGTTGTCGGCGTGTTGTCGGCACTCTGGCTTGTTGTCGGCGTTGTCGGCAGGTTGTCGGCTTTTAGTAGGACCCTATCATGTATTGGCACTTAAGTTATGGGGCTAAGGACTCGGAAGTGTTGTGTTGAATAATGCCAAAAGTCGTTGAACAATCTGATTTTGCATTCTTATTTTCCAAAAACAATTTGCACATAGTTATGATATTAAGACCCCACTTACCTTATTTTAGTGTGTGTAGAATTACATTCTCTGTCGATTGAATCATTGAGATGAATGAGAGGAATGATCGACGGGGGGAGGGGAGAGCCTACATTCTTTTTAATTTACATGTACCACACGACGCACTGTACTGTGGTGTTTTAGTTTCGATCGGCGCGGCACCCCTGGCGCCCTCACATCTCATCAAAAGAAGGCGCTGGGACCGACTGAGTTTATATGTTTGGGGCCGAGGGGGAGGTCGGGACCATTAATTTTTAGTTGGCGATGAGGGCGCGATTTGAAATACTGCGACGACGACAGCTAGCTAGCTACACTCCAGCTTCTACTACACACACGTACATGGATTGTACATGGATTGTACATCATGTTCTACTTCAAGTTCTAACCTCCCCAATAAACTATCTAACTTATTTTAAGTAGAGCTCCGTTCTCCTCACTTTTCTGAGCAGAGGAATGTACGGTCATCTTGTACCTTTAGCTTTATTTAACATGAAATCGTGAATGATGTGATCGGTTGAAAAGGAAGCTACTCCGGAAAGTACTCGCCTCTGCCGATTTTGTTGGATTCCATAATTTACACACACCACTGCATGTCATTGTCACTGTCACAGTTGAGTGTCAGTCATAGTCATAGATACGCTGTTGTGTTGGAATTGGAGTTGTTTAATTAACACATTTTTTTTATATTATTATTAATAACCACACTAGTCTCAGAATTACACAAGCCCACGCACACTGTCACACAACTAGTACTACACAGTCCACTCGCCGTCAGGCTTTTGTACACCAAACAAAGTGAGTTACTCAGTTTAGGCTGTATTGATTGTAATTTGTATGTATTGTCTTGACTCTCTTGCTTACAAGTGCTGCTAGTAATATAATACTATTATTAATAATAGTACTACTAGTAGAACAATAGTCATTTGACCAGTTCAGGATCATTGACCAGTTTGGGATCACTTCAACTTTGCAATAACCAAATAATTATGTACTTCTCACATTACCAATTTGATTTCTGTTGATGTGAAGAATTACATCCATTAAACCAACAAACCCCAAATAAGGTGCCAAACATAATCGGCAAATAAATTATGTCCATTTTCCTGAAGTTTGTCTGTGATTTTTATCATTAATTTGTTTTAAAATGTTGGTTGAAAAAGGCTGTTAAAACTTTTCACTTTTAAGTAGAATTTGAACGCCAGGACAAAAAACATTAAATGTAAAATGCTAAGAATGTGTAAGAAATAATTCATGTAAATACTGAGCAGTCGACTTGTTTTTTTGAGGAGACGAAATTACCAAAATCGTCTTTGGGGGGGACATTGTACCCTTGACCAGTTCGGGATCACTCAACATCTCATTACTACTACTATCTTACTAAGTGAGGTAAAATCATACTGCTGCAGTAGAAAGTTTATTAACTGCTTTTGAGATACATTACTTCAACAAATTCTTGTAATTTTTGGGGTTTTTTTTAAAATGAAACTTGGAGCGTAGTCAATGTTGCTTTTAGGCACACTTCACTATTTTAGTTTTTGTCGACGGGTTTTTGCGCTGCTGTTGAAAACACTTGCATGACATTCACCATGTTCACTAAAGAAAGGAAGTCAAAGTCCATGCCAACACACTTCTGAAGTTTTGTGTCTTTGAGAGACGGTGTCTTTGCAATAAAGGGCACACTACTGATTCAGAATATCAACTGATCCTGAACTGGTCAAACAGGTGACAATACTTTTCTCAATGCCTCTTCAAAAGTACTAACCTTTTTTTGTCAGTGGATACTTGGTGAGTTTATTACATGATGTTTAGGTAAACTGATCAACTTTTTTGTTTAAGATGTCAAAGAGATTGCAACAAAAAACAATGTGAATCCAAAAAGTGATGCAGAACTGGTCAAACGACTGTATACATGTATATTCTTTTATTCCCATTATTTGCGCACGTAAGTATTGAAATTGAATTTTGACTTGATTAACAGAATCAAGAACAACTTTTAGCTTTAATTTTAATTGTCTGATGTCAAAGACCACCTGAGAGGAGAATTTATAGCCCGCAGAACATCGTCAAAGCACAACGAAATTTGTCGTATGCAATCGACTCCGATTTGTCAAGTTTCATTTTCCGTCACATAAATTTGCGCACTTGGGCTGGAACATCACTACGGAGTCCCTATTGTCCCGCTTTTCTTCTATATGCTTTAGTCCGTGTGGCAGGGAAGCTGCAGGTTGAAATCGGCAGTGATAGTTATTTACGGGAAGGGGTGGTGGGGTTTGCGAGGTGGGAAATGGACTCTGCACTGTTATCACAAAGTTGGTAAGCCCCGCGTCCAGATAAATGCAAACAATTCATAATTTCTGAAAAAAGGATTATAAGGCGCATGTCAACTTCAACTTCAACTCTGTTGTTAAATGAAAATCACGTGGTCTTGTAATTTAAGTATTGAAGTATGGCAGACGACATAGGCCTACACGGGGAACTTTCAGTGTTTTTTTGTTTTTTTAATCGACCATCTTATCTTGCTATGTTTTGTATTTAGTCTAAAAAGGTAAGATTGTGTACTACATTTGTAGTTTATCTAAAATCTTACCGGAAAGGCTTTGATTTTCCACATCTTTGCAGGAAATTGTTTATCAGGCTTTATACTTTCATGAAATAAGAAAATTGAGTCACTACGTATTGCATTGTATTGTAAACAAAATGATATGTGTCGGGAAAGGTACCTGCGCGAGTATTTGTGGTGTGCGAAATTGGGGTACGGGAGGATATAGTAAAATAGAGTAGGTCTACTTCTGAGTCCTAGTAGTAGTCCTACAGTTGTCAGTAGTCAGTAGTATTGTTATGAGGATATTATGAGGTTCGATCCGCTATCATCTCCACAAACACGATAGCGGATCAAACCATAGTTCTAGATGGTTAAGGCCTACTGTATGTACTTCTAGAAACTAAATTTAGCCTCCCCCTGTGACATGAGCCTTGCCCTTATGTTAAAGTTAAAGGGTCTAATATTTTGGACCTCCCTAACACTAAACATTTTTAAAATGGCCGTTGATGATAAGGGAATATTTTAAGGTCGTTAGCCAGCAATAACTTCAGTTTCTTTTGTACTACACAGCTAAAACTTCCCATCACACTAAATATACATTCACAATGCTTGTTGTATCGGCCTTTTTGTTGAGAAACATGCAAAAGCATCTTCAAAAATTAAAAAAATTTACCACGCAATACTCAAGGTTGTTTTGCCCTTCATCGCGGCACACAGGCGGCGCAGTGTGCCTCCGGAAGCCAAGCGGAAGGCTCTGCGTACAATTTTCGATAAAAAAACAACTACATATATTGTTTTCTCTTGACGGGTAC
The DNA here is from genome assembly GCA_032357145.1 of Evasterias troschelii. Lineage (NCBI taxonomy): Eukaryota > Metazoa > Echinodermata > Asteroidea > Forcipulatida > Asteriidae > Evasterias > Evasterias troschelii. The sequence continues at coordinate 4,505,210 of JAUELU010000031.1, read as the reverse complement.
TGCACCAGCACCCCTATTCAGGCATGTTCATGTGTATGGAGTCACATGAGCAGGGTCGGTTGTCACATGAAATCGATGTTGTGCTGTATGTTTGGTTGACTTGAGGGACTTTTTTTTTCAATGCCCTCCAGAGGCGTGTGCATTTTGGAATTTTGTTCCTCTCAGGAGTCGGTGTATCACCATACACTAGGTATGTCATATCACTCAATGTATGTGAAATCAATATTTCTGGAAAGTTCCCTTACAACAAAACTTAGAAATATGGAGGGGGGGTTGTGTCTCTCCCCTCCCCCCTTGAAAATTCAGAGGGGAAACAATAAATGAACTTAATTTTTAATTAATTGTGAAGTATTTTTTGTATTTTTTGCAGGTAATTTGAAATGGCCACCTGGTATCAGAGTCTTGCCAGTCAAAGCAGACAGACAGCAGCACATGTCTGGCAACCAAGAAACACAAGTTCAGTCATATTTTCAAAAGGATTACTGAATGCACCAGGAGAGAATAACTGCTTTCTAAACAGTGCAGTACAGGTATAGTGCAAGTACACACTTTTAATCAGACTTATCATATCAAGCTCTTCTCATGCTGTGTTAGGCCAATGTCATTCATAATGTTACAACCATTAACTTCAACTTCAATTCTTGTTGGTATGTTTATTTATTTACCTAAGAAAGATCATTCTTTCTTTTGTGATGGTTGGACAATACCCTGGAGACTCGCCCCCCTGGGTCTTGAAAAAAGTCTTTTGTATGATGCTTGCCCTCATGCCTGCCAACTGCAGTAGATGTACATGTACATGTACCTCAGTTATTCAAATCTCACCTACACGTAGACATGTTTCTCCAGTGCCTTTGGAATCCAAATAATGCCAAGTGCTCCAACCACCACAGGGATTCACTTGCCACTGCTTATGACTTCCCCTGGCCTTGTACAATGTATTTTTGATCTTTTTCTTCTCCTTTGAAACTACTGTCGTATAAAATGTTTTCCTGAAGTACATTACCCTGGCACAGCTACATGTTTTATGTCAATGAGATGACACATCTTAACCTTGTAACAACAGACTAAATCTTCCAGAAGTCTTTTGTAACATGATCAGTCTGGATGTTTAGGTCAGCTCTACCATCTGGAGAGTGGAGCATTGTGCATCTGGTGCTTCAAACTTGTTCAACACTAAATGGAGCCCAAAGACAAGAGTCTAGGGTTAGAAAAAGCACACAGGCACATTTAAAGCCAAATTTATAAACAAATTATACAAAAATTCATTTTAAATGTAGTTAGAGAGAACATGCACACGGATAGATTTCCAAAATCGATAGATTTCCAAAATCCATTGTTTAATTGTAATCGTCATGTAGGCTCAACTGTTAACCAGAAGACTTTACATACAATTCGGGGTTCGAAATTAGAGGTCGCCCGGTCGCCAAATATGAGTGAAAACAGCGGTAGGCAAATCAAACAAACACTTCCTTTACTATTCCGCCGAGCAAGTCAAAAAATTGTTTTCACAATAAATGAGGGTATGGTGGTAAAATCCAAAAGAAATATTATTTTTAAGTTTTTAAAATAGTTTGACAAGTTTAGATATTTGCTAGATTTAATGTGGCCGTGATCGCGATCGGAATTGCGATCTTTATTTCTGTCTTGTTAACATTAAAACACGATGCACATGGTGCTGACTGCCAAGTAGCCACGGCACTTGCACCGCCCGACAACGGTCGCCCACGGTAGTCCATGTACATGTATAGTGCATACACTACAACAGCATACAGCTAACCAACATTACCACGCTGTGATTGGCTGTTGATAGCCGTTGATAATTACCATATTCATAAGAGAACTAAATATACACATAAGGTACAGCGCAGCTCGCGCAGCTTGCGCAGCTTTGCAATATTCACCCCCTGGCTTAATCACAAGCGCAACTTTAACTCAAAACAGTCTTAACTCTTGAATGACCTACTCTTCCTGAAGATATGCAGAAACTCAAACACCATCCCCAAAGGCTTGAACCTCAATGAGGCCAAACATAATAATATGTGTCTTTCCTATTACACTGACCCCAAATTTAGGGTAGGTAGAGACATAAAAACATTTTATTGTTTCAAAATAATTGTTTGCTCCAAAACTTAGGAAAGGAACGAGTGTAAAAATATCTTTGCCCTTACCTGTTAATTTCCTGTACATGAACACCCTAACAATGACACATGCATCCAGTCCGATGCCAGTATTCCAGTAACAATAAATATAGTTGCAGTACAACACTTGTACAAATGGGAGATATTTATAAACAAGAATTCAATGAAGTTTATTGTTTCTATTTTAATCGTACTTCAGCAACATCAAACTTTTAACTATTCAATCAATAGCCTTGCATACGAACTGAACAGCCTTTATCCCCATACTATTTAGCATATCGAAGGTCATTGGGAAAATCAGGTCAACCATGTCAATATCAAATTTATTTTTGAAATTGAGATCTGTACATTATTTGGGATGGCTGCAACACTGCTGTTCAAACATAATCAAGACATACTTCAGTGAATGTTGATTGAAACTTTATAAACTTTAAAAAAAACAGAAGTGAAGTTGGCAAAATTGCGTTTCTAGACAATCTTATCACCTAATTTCTGCCCTTATAAAACTATTTCCATCAACAACCATTATCATGGATTTGTGATTTGAGGAATCGGCCGTTTAATAAAATATTTGTGATTCAACAATCTTTAAACCAGAAAGTTCTGTAATGTTACACATGATGCAGACTAATAGCAAAAGTTTGTAACACCTATAGATGTTTCTCAATAAATTTTGGCAGTCATTTATTGCAACATAGTTTAAAATGCCATTTTGTCGAAAACCAAAACATTGAATTTGTCCACAGTTTACTTAACCAAAAGTAGTACCCATCAATTGCATTTGATTTATTTAATTTATTTGTATGTAGGTTCTGTGGCATTTAGATGTATTTCGAAGAAGTTTTAGAGAGATGGGAGGTCATGCTTGCATGGGCAATGCCTGCATTTTCTGTGCGCTTAAGGTAAGTATATTTATGTGAAATGTACAGTACAAAGGCTTACATGTAATGATGTACCGTATGCAACCTTCTCTGAAAAGCAGTTTACAAGTGACTATAATATAAATGTTGGTAGAAGGCACATTTGATTGTACCATAGTTCTGAAACCCATGCATGGGTGTGTACACCCCTGTATGTTCTGACTGCTCAACCTATGTTCTAACACCCCTTTGTTCCGACTGCTCAACCTATGTTCTGACACCCCTATGCTCTGACTGCTCAACCTAAGCTATAACACCTCTATGTTCTGACTGCTGAACCTATGTTGTAACACCCCTACAGTGTAACCAAGCTCTAACACCCCTATGTTCTGACTCCTCTATGTTCTGACACCCCTATGCTCTGACTGCTCAACCTATGTTCTGACACCCCTATGTTCTGACTACTCAACCTATGTTCTGACACCCCTATGTTCTGACTGCTCAACATATTTTGTGAAAGCCCTTTGTTCCGACTGCTCAACCTATGTTCTGACACCCCTATACTCTGAATGCTTAACCTAAGCTCTAAAACCCCTATGTTCTGCATGCTCAACCTAAGCTATAACATCTCTATGTTACGACTGCTCAACCTATGTTCTAACACCCCTATGTTCTGACTGCTCAACCTATGTTCTGACAACCCTATGTTCTGACTGCTCAACCTATGTTCTAAAACCCCTTTGTTCTGACTGCTCAACCTATGTTCTGACACCCCTATGTTCCGACTGCTCAACCTATGTTCTAACACCCCTATGTTCTGACTGCTCAACCTATGTTCTAACACCCCTATGTTCTGACTGCTCAACCTATGTTCTGACACCTCTATGTTCTGACTCCTCAACCTATGTTCTGACACCCCTATGTTTTGACTGCTCAACCTATGTTCTGACACCCCTATGTTCTGACTGCTCAACCTATGTTCTGACACCCCTATGTTCTGACTCCTCAACCTATGTTCTGACACCCTTAGTTCTGACTCCTCAACCTAAGTTTATACACTCCTACATGTTCCAACACTCCTTTGTTCTGACTGCTCAACCTACATGTATGTTCATACATCCCTACTTATTCCAACACAAGGTTTTGACTGCTTAGCCTGCATTCCGTTTTATTGGAGCTGTTCTGTTCACGTCCAATTACTGGACAAGTTTATGATGAGCTGTTTTTCTTGATCTTACCTTCAGTAATGGTACTTTAAATGGTGATTTATTATCTCTTCTGTCTTTAAACATAATGTTTTGCATTAGAAACAGACACAAATTAAGACAATTTAAGGTAAAATGTCATTCGTAAACCATCCAAAATTTGTTTAATTTAGGTGTTGTTTACACAACTAAGATATAGTGACAGACAGTCCCTACCTCCTGATGCATTGCGGAGGGCACTTGCAGTAGCCTTCAAAGATGAACTGCGCTTTCAGCTCGGATGTATGGATGACGCTGCAGAATGTTTTGTAAGACAAACTTAAAACTATTCAATCATTACATATGGTAAAAAATGGTGGACTAATCCAAAATGAAAGTTGGAGTAGAAATAGGCAACATTGATCAAATTGATAATCACAACAGCAAAACACTTTCAGTTTATTAATATGCAACCTCCGGATTAATGTGCCGGCGCTCTGAGCCATCTAGCCCTAACATGCCTAATGTTGGCTGTCTCCTTATTTTGTCAATTTATGTATCCATTGTTCAGATGCCAGTCAGAATCCATTCAGCATTAAACTGTAATATTTGTATTTGTATTTGTATTTGAGCCACCAAATACAGGAAAGGGGAAATATAAAATAACTTAATCTTTAAAATTTGAAAATAATAATTAAATATACAAATGTAAAAAAAAGTTACTAGAAAGGATATTTAACAAAGAAACAAAGAAATTAATTTGTAAGCACAATCTTTACGTTTGTACAGTAAAGAAGAAAGGAAGAAAAAATATATATATATATAGCCAGGGATCAGACCTACATTGTAAGTTACTGATACAACCTTGGAAGCAGCAATACAGGGATCACCTTGAGGGGATGCAACTGTTTTTATTTCAAATAACTGACTGAGTTATTGTTTTATTAAATTTTGGGATGAGCGGAGAAATATTAACTAGAAAAGGATAAAAATCTTGACTTTATTGAAACTCGTATGAAGTAGAAGAATTTTTTAAGCTTGGGCAAAAATGTTATGTGTTGTTCTTGATACAATTGCCATAAGCATGCTGGGTCTTGCCTAGACATTAGACCAGTTTTAATTGAATCATGCAAGTAGCCATTTAAACTAGTCATGTATAACTAATGAAGACTGAGCAGCAATTCTAACTAGTCATACTTAACTAGTAAAGACTTAGCAGCAATTCTAACTAGTTATGCATAACTATTGAAGACTTAACAGCCAGTGTAACTAGTCATGCATAACTAATGAAGACTGAGCAGCCAGTGTAACTCATTGTTCTCCACAGACTTTTTTGGGGGAGGGTAGCGTGACATAATCAAAATGGTGCCCACCCTCCCAAAACCCATGTGTGGAAAACACTGTAACTAGTCATGCATAACTAATGAAGACTGGGCAGCCGGTGGAGATAAAAAGTCAGTACTACTTGACTAACTATTGATTAAGTCAGTAGAATATTTTTAAATGACTAATATTCATGACTTTTGATGGCGTTTTCTTTTAAATTGACACCTAGTTCAATTCCTTTGAACAGTTTTTGAAGAAATTTATAACTTATTTGAATATAAATATTTTTAAGGTTAAGTGAAAGGATATTTGGGCTTATTGTGTCAATTCATTAATTGAGCTATTGCTAACATTGATATAGTTAAGCATTGATTTGATACAGGATATGGTTGCTGTTGATCAAGCATTATGATGAGCAGTCATTAGATCATTGTGGATGATTAGTTAAAGCCATTTTGACACCAGACCCAGTTTGCTTAACATTGATTGCTACACCACTTCACCAGTGGGTCAACTTGTCTGATATGTTTAATATGTTTCTTGACTTTTAGGAAAACATCTTGACGCGCATCCATTTCCATCTTGCACATGAAACTAAAGAGGAATTGTGTGATGCTAAACATTGCATTCCCCATCGCAAGTTTGCCATGACTCTCATTGAACATGTAAGTAAATACAAATTTTCCTTCAAGAATTCTCATCAAAATGAGTAGTCAGGATGTACATGTGAGACCATGTCTGAATTGATGGTTTCAGCAGTGGCTTTGGCTGGACCGCTGTTGATACAGCCAGAGCCGTAGGTGAGATTCATTGATTCAGGCACAGCCTAAGATTCTGCCTTCATGTAGTACAGCAATCATCCCACCTGAATATTGTACAGCAATCATCCCAGTTGCAGGTTGTATACAACAATCATCCAAGCTGAAGGTTGTACAGCAATCATCCAAGCTGAAGATTGTACAACAATCATCCAAGCTGAAGGTTGTACAGCAATCATCCAAGCTGAAGGTTGTACAGCAATCATCACAGCTGAAGATTGTACAACAATCATCCCAGCTGAAGGTTGTACAACAATCATCCAAGCTGCAGGTTGTATACAACAATCATCCCAGCTGAAGGTTGTACAACAATCATCCCAGCTGAAGGTTGTATAGCAATCATCCAAGCTGAAGGTTGTACAGCTATCATCCCAGCTGAAGGTTGTACAGCAATCATCCCAGCTGAAGGTTGTATAGCAATCATCCAAGCTGAAGGTTGTACAGCAATCATGCAAGCTGCAGGTTGTACAGTAATCATCCAAGCTGAAGGTTGTACAGCAATTATCCCAGCTGAAGGTTGTACAGCAATTATCCCAGCTGAAGGTTGTAGAACAATCATCGAAGCTGCAGGTTGCACAGCAATCATCCAAGCTGCAGGTTGTACAGTAATCATCCAAGCTGAAGGTTGCACAGTAACTAACCATCCAAGCTGAATGTTGTACAACAATCATCCCAGCTGAAGGTTGCCAGCAATCATCCAAGCTGCAGGTTGTACAGCAATCATCCCAGCTGAAGGTTATACAGCAATCATCCAAGCTGAAGGTTGTACAACAATCATCCCAGCTGCAGGTTGTACAACAATCATCCCAGCTGAAGGTTGTACAGCAATCATCTCAGCTGAAGGTTGCACAACAATCATCCCAGCTGAAGGTTGTACAACAATCATCCCAGCTGAAGATTGTACAGCAATCATCCCAGCTGAATGTTGCACAGCAATCATCCCAGCTGAAGGTTGTACAACAATCATCCAAGCTGAAGGTTGTACAGCAATCATCCCAGCTGAAGGTTCTACAACAATCATCCCAGCTGAAGGTTGTACATTGATCAAGAAGACAGATGCACAATCATAAAAATGACATTACTAATGAACAATTCATAGTTAAATAATGCTTTTAAGTTATGCTTTTTTCCATTTCTACCTAATTTGATTTTTCCAATTTTGACATATAAATGTTTGAGAAACAGCTAAATTTTTCCAGCTTGGTTTTCTCAATACACAATTTGTGCACACCAATTGCTTTAGTACCTTTTGTTAGGCACACTTGCCTTACATTCCTGTGATTTCATTAGATTGCTGAAATTGGACCGAGTTTGCTGAATGTTAATATTTATGCTTTAGATTGGTAATAATGAATGTTAATAATATTATTGTTAGTCATGTAAAAGATTAACAGATCCAGCCTGTGCAGTTGTTTTTGGTCAGCAAGCAGGTGGGGGAAAATTCATCATATTCCCTTGCTATGTATAATGGGATTTGAATCAGAAGTAAATAATTCATTAAGTTTATTGACAAAAGTATTGAATTAGACAAATAAAACCCAAAACCATTGAAAATTAACTAGACCTCTTATGCATTGATACCACAGACTGCCACTGTGGCAAGGGCCAGTTGGGCAGGTGGGTATAATGATAGTAACTAAAATTGAAATGTATATTTCACTATCTGTCAGTCTGTGTGTGTTACATGTACATGTACTCTCATATGTATTAAAGAACACCAATTGGATAATTGTTTGGTTCGAAATTGATTTCAAGATTTTTGAAAATCATTGGCCCTACCAAAGCTGACAATGTAAATTAAATTTGTATTGATTGCAGAGTGTCTGTTCATGTGGAGCTACTTCAGAGCCATTTCCATTTACACAGATGGTTCATTATGTATCATGTACTGCATTATGGTAAGCAATTATCAATTGTTTTACACAATATGTGGCTAAAGTTCTAAAGGTAGAGGCTTAGCCATGGTTTATTATCAGCTTATAGCCAGTTATTATTACAGCCAGTTATTATTATAGATTTATATGACGTTTACATGAGGATAGGATAAACATGTAGCACTACTTGGCTATTTAATAAATAAATGAAATCATGATGCTAATGAGTGATTTAAAGTTGGACATGGCAACATTGAGAGGACAAACTGAGGTTCAACTACACTCGGCCTAAATGTTCTGGCTATTGCATTACTCTTGAACCTTGTTATTTTATTTTAGTGCTGAAGCCAAGAAGATAAAGCAGAAATACAAATGGAGTAACTCAGTGTGTTTTGGACAAGTGTTGAGGAATGCTGGTGCAGTAGGAGATATAAGAGCTTGTCCGGTAAGGAACTATATATACATATTTGTGAATGAAAATGTCTAAAACCTCAAAGACTTGTTTTGCCAAATAGACATCAGGACTTTTCCCATAAAGGTTTGGGGATGCAAGGTGAACGTGTTACCAAACAAGGTTTTAAAGGAACATTTTGCACTCACAATTTTCAGTTAAAACCTTTAAATACCCTTGTACACATTATGTGAACCTATTAAACAAATATTTCATCAAAGTATAGATCCAATGATATTCATCAATCACTCAAAATGGACGCAATTTGCAGAATCTTGAAACGCAAAAGGAATTTGAATCAGAAGGAAAACAAAATCACAATTTTTTGACAAAACGGTTAATTTTTGGGGGTGATTATACCCAAAGGCAAAAAAATTAACTAACGACCAGACAGGCAATCCAAAACTTTCTTCTTTTTTTTATTAAAAAACAAAGAAAAGTTGAGCAAAGAAGTTATGAGGTTGTTACCATTTGGCGGGACTGATCTTGATTATTTCAGGAGATGTGGAGTTGATGCCGTGAATGGCTGTTACATATTTCTAACATGTTTTGGTTGCATTGATCAATGCAGTAGTGGCGTGTCGTGGCCGAGCGGATAAGAACACCGAACTCCAGCTCTGGTGTTTCTGTTCAGAATGTTGGTTCGAGTCCTGGTCGTGACACTTGTGTCCTAAAGCAAGACACTTACCCATTACTGCTTCGTCTTTCGGATGGGACGTAAAGCCATTGGTCCTGTGCGTTGTATAATGCATGTAAAAGAACCCAGTGCACTTATTGAAAAGAGAAGGGGTTCGCCCCAGTGTTTCTGGTTTGATTGGCTGCATATAATGCCACAGCACCTTGTAAACCATTAAAAGGAATAGGTGTCAAACTTCAAAAAACATAGCTCCACATTATTATTATTATTATTATTATTATTATTTATTCAGCCAACACACAAGATACAAAACAATACAAAAATACTTCCAGATGGGCTAGGAGAAACAAAAGCAAAGTAATTACTATGGTCCGTGGACCTGCTGCCC